>SJYC01146903.1:0-21489 GCA_006408675.1 Madoqua kirkii | reverse complement strand
TGAGAAGATCAGTGTTTAGAAATGTGTAGTTGGGATTCAGGTAGTGGTTATGGTGGTGCTGGGAATTTGTAAGTGATTAAGCTGATGATATGAGCAGGGGAAAGGGTATGCAAGACATTATAAACCATATCAAGCAATCTGGTGTTTCTCCTGAGAGCAAAAAGAGTCACTGAGACCGTTAAACAGAAGAAAGGTACATGAAGCTTCTTGTTTTATAGAAATCCTCTTTGGTGGGGGATGGATTAAAGAGAGGCATTTGTGGGGAGTGGATTGAGCAGAATCCATGCTGAAGCAGGACAGTTAAAAGCCTGTTATGCTAATTCGGGAGAGAGATGATGAGAGCTCAGCTAAGATAATGACAGTAAAGTTGGAGAAAAGTGGATGGTTTAGGAGATGTGTAAGAGGTAAATTAAGCTTTTTAAAAATGGTAATTGCTTTGATATGAATGATGAAAGAAAACAGTGAATCAAAAACAATGCCCACAGAGGTTTCAGATTTAAATATTTGAGTCAAATTACCTCACAGAATCTCCATTTTCAAATCCCTAACAAATTGAAGCAGATTAACAAAAACTCATTCATATTCGCCATCTCTCTTGCTCCCCCTCATTTATGTATGTACACTATCATTATAAATTGTGTACATGCATATATAATTATATGTGGAAATATACAAATGCATATACATAAAATAAATAGCAAACAAACATGGCAAGGGGAACAGCCCAATGCTCTAAAACTCAAAAAGCAGCAGCCGAAGAGGAAACCCAGAATTCCTGGAGTGGAACAAAGAGTCCCGTGCAGATGGGCTTCCGTCCTATGTCCCACATCTGATATATTTTGATCAGAAAAATAATGATAATTTTCAGTACTACTCTCAACTCTGAAAGGAGGCCAAACAGTCAAGTAACCCGAGGCATAAAAGAACCAGCTTCTGCCTGCTTTACAGAAGCAAAGTTTCCTGAATGGAAGGGTGGTAAGACACTAAGGTCTTTCCACAGAGGAAGAGCATACACACCTCAGCAAAGTACCACAGAGTCCTAAAGGGTGCCTTGAACAACCTCAGGCATAAGCACAGATCTTGGTTATTTTAGCTGAGCACAGCGCTGCAGTTCTGAAGCCCTAAGCCTACCGCCGCAGCCTCAGGCATGCAGAGAATACAAAATAGATACTAGAGCTTTTCGGTTATGTAGCATTGGGCACATGGTTTATACATAGACAGTCAAAGAGATGCCTACACTGTAACACAGCAAAGGAAAGACCTGGAAAGCGCCACGCAGGATGCAAAACATGGCACAGCACACTTGCGAATGAATGAAAGCAAATGCGCAAAAGAGAGAATTCAAGAAAAATGGTTTAAGCCTAGAAAATGTAACCCTCAGAACAAAAGATACTCCCTGAAGGAATATTGAGCCACAGAGTAATCTAATAAGAACATTTATATTAGAGCTCTACTCAATGTAAAGATATTAAAATAACAGAAATGACATGCATGAGGAGACTGTAGTCCTTCAGAAATAAAGTTGTTTCAGTTCAGTTCAGTTCAGTCACTCAGTCGTGTCCGACTCTTTGGAACCCCATGAATCGCAGCACGCCAGGCCTCCCGGTTCATCACCAACTCCCAGAGTTCACTCACACTCAAGTCCATTAAGTCTGTGATGCCACCCAGCCATCTAATCCTCGGTCGTCCCCTTCTCCTCCTGTCCCCAATCCCTCCCAGCATCAGAGTCTTTTCCAATGAGTCAACTCTTCACATCAGGTGGCCAAAGTACTGGAGTTTCAGCTTTAGCATCATTCCTTCCAAAGAAATCCCAGGGCTGATCTCCTTCAGAATGGACTGGTTGGATCTCCTTGCAGTCCAAGGGACTTGCAAGAGTCTTCTCCAACACCACAGTTCAAAAGCATCAATTCTTCAGCACTCAGCCTTCTTCACAGTCCAATGCTCATATCCATACATGACTACTGGGAAAACCATGGCCTTGACTAGATGGACCTTAGTTGGCAAAGTAATGTCTCTGCTTTTGAATATACTATCTAGGTTGCTCATAACTTTTCTTCCAAGGAGTAAGCATCTTTTAATTTCATGGCTGCAATCACCATCTGCAGTGATTTTGGAGCCCCCCAAAAAATAAAGTCTGACACTGTTTCCACTGTTTCCCATCTATTTCCCACGAAGTGATAGAATCGGATGCCATGATCTTAGTTTTCTGAACGTTGAGCTTTAAGCCAAGTGTTTCGAGGAAAACAAATTTATGAAATTTGTTTCAAATTTATGAAACAGCAAAGAAGAGAAGTCAATTAACTAATTAGGAGACATGACAAGGTGTAAAGACTGCAAATGCAGATATGAAAGACAGCAGTTAAAACAAGAAAAGCTGGATTAAAACCTGAAGAACAAATGTTCTCCAACATGGGTACCATTGGTAGCTCTAAATAGAAAACTCCACAAATGATACAGAAAAGGAATTTTAAAGTGTAACCCAAGAAAGCTTCCCAGAAAGAAAAGAAAGAAAAGGAGGAAAGGGAAGAGAAGAGAACAAAAAATAATAATAATAAATTATGTAGAAACAGCTCCCTCAGTCTTTTTTCTAGATCCTTAAGAAGTAAATTCTATTATTATCCTGCTTACAGATGTGAAAAATAAGGAATAGAGACAGACAAATAATTTGGTCCAGATCACACCATTTAAACATAGTGTGACATCAAACAATAAAAGAACACATATTCCAGGAAGACTGGAAACTAAAATAAGTGAATATACTTGAGGCAAAAGAAATAACCTTAGTGATTGTTCAAATAGGAATACATTTTTTTCTATAATGTGAGATCTCAAACTTGTCCTGACAGCATGCTACCATCTTCCCCACCACTCCATGGCCCTCTGCTTCTCATTTATATCAGAAGCATAGTTCTCGTATGAAAAGCAGACATTTTTAAATGATGTCCATGGTTTTATGAAGCATTCTCTAAGCCATCCCCAACACCCATCCAGATGAAACATCACCCTACATTATCCCACAATGAAGCTCAAAGCCCACAAATCAGCTACATATTTAGCACTTCTGAACAAATTTTTAATCTTCATCTTCAAACCTGAGAAAACAACCAAGAATTACAGATAGCTAAACAAAACTTCTTTCATGAAAGAAAAATAGCAGGGGGTGAGGGGAAAACAAAATCCAGAGGAGCCAGATTTCACAAAGAAGGAAATGTCCAAAACCTACCATTATATCATAAGAGAAATTTGATTCATGAAACAAGAGCTTCCTGATTTCAAAATTACTACAAACCCACAGAAATCAGAGTATAGTAATGATATAGAATAGACAAAACACTGATCTTGAGAAAAAAGGCCAGGCAATCCCAACTGAAGAATATTCTACAAAATATCTGATCCATAAACCTCAGAACTGTTAAGGTCAAAAGAGAGAGAGAGAGAGAGAGACAAAAAAAAGGAAAGTCTGAGAAACAGTCACAGAGCAGAGAAACTAAAGACACCTGATAACTAAATGTAATGTGATATCAAGGATGAGAAATGCTTTCATTGACAAAGAGCATCAGGGAAAAAGTAGTGAGTTCTAGATAAATTATACAAGGTAGTTATTAGTAATATACAAATGCTAGTTCCTTAGTTCTGACAAATATACCACGATAAAGCAAGATATTAGCAACAAAGGATACTGAGTGTGGAATATACAGGAATACTGTCTATCCTATTTTATTCAGTTTTTCCTATGAATCTAAAATGATTGAAAATTAAAAATTTATGGGAAAAAATGAATGTCTGCTATGATGTTCACCTATTGTTGAAAATGATTATTTCTTGGTAGGTAGGAGGTTGGCATCTTATGCTTTTCCATTTTCTTTCCTAAAATATTCTTTTACTTTCATTTATGTTCTTCTCTTTACTTTATAAATTCTTTATAGTAATCATATATTTTTCCAAAACCATAACCTAGTTTTTCTTAAAAACAAAATTCAACTGTTAGGATGCCCAGGTTTCTGGCTTGAAATACTAGATGGATGGTGGTTACAGTGACTAGTTATTATTGCAATAATACTACAAAACTAACCACTGCAAACTCAATGGCCTACACAGAACATTTATTTTTGGGGGGCTTCATAAATTGGCTCTAATTGGGTAGACTGAGCTTCAGGCAGCAGATTAGGTGCAAGTCAACTCCCTGTGTCTCTCATTTTTTTTGGACCAGTATTTATTAGTTTTTCTCATGGCAACTGGCAAAGATCACAGGAGGATGAGAAGAAACAATAATTCTCAAAGCCTCAACCCCAAACTCACCACTTTTCACTTCACCAACTTCCCACTGGCTTTCACAATTCACATAGCCTAACTCAGGATTGATCATGCAGGAAACATATTCTATCTTCTTTAGTATAGTATCACAAAATCAGGTGGAAAAGAACGTAGATGCAAAATTATAACGCAGAAAAGTTATGGAAAGTTAAATGCATTGATTCAATCTACCTTTTGTTGTTGTTCAGTTGCCCAGTTGTGTCCAACTTTGTGACTCCATGGACTGCAGCATGCCAGGCCTCCCCAGCCCTCATCATCTCCCAACATTTACCCAAATTCATACTCATTTCATCAGTGATGCCATCCAGCCATTTCATAATTTACTGAGAGGACAGCAAAGTCATTCCCTACCCATTTTTTATATAACCATTTCTTCTAACATCTAGTCCCTTTGTAAGGCTGGGCAGTTACAGGCCAGAGGTTGGGCTGGGGAAGCCACAGACCCTCCAGTAGTCCCATCTGGATCTTGGACTAGAAGCTCATGACACAGGATGGTTGGTTGGTTTTTGTCCAGTTTTGTCCGACTCTTTTATGATTCTATAGATTACAATTTTCAAGGCAACTGATTTTGTCCCTTAAATGAGATCAAGAGTAGGAACCTGAAAGTCAGTGTCCCTAGAGAAATCAGCCAGCTCCCAGGGTAGGTGCCCCCCAACTCTTCCTCTGGGAGTGGTGATGAGCATTCAGATCCTTCCACCCCATTCCTTACAACAGAGTTTAATGAGCATAGAACCACTATTGACCCTGCTTCAACAGGAAGCGTCCCATCAAAAAGCATTCTAAAGGTTTTAAATAACTACGGCTCTCTTCACATAGGCCCTGATCACTTCTTCCCCTTTCTTTTCCAAACGTACCTCTTCTTTTCACTTTATGAAAGTATTAGGCTAGGATTGTCATCTCAGGATAACTAAATTATCTAAATGCTAATTAACCATCACTTCCCAACCATGCCACTGTGGTGGACATCAGTGAACATCTCTAAGCCTCTATTTCCCATTCTGTAAAAAGGAACAGCTATCAGTCCCTGGGTTGGGAAGATTCCCTAGAGAAGGGAATGCCTAGCCACTCCAATATTCTTGCCTAAAGAATTCCACAGACAGAGGAGCCTGGTGTCACAGAGGCAGACACAACTGAGTGGCAAACACTTTGAATTTCACTTTTACTTCATTCCTTCCTCAAACAGCTATTTTGAGAATGGACAAGTTAATTTATGTATAAACACCTCAGAATCTCTAAAAGGCTCTCCAACTATCTTATATCCTTATTTAATTAAAAATTAATTTGAGTCAGTATATGTGTTCTGGGAATTATTACAAAAACTTGATGACCTGATCAAAGTGTTAAAGAGTGGTAGTTTGGGGGGTTTTTTTGTTTTTTGTTTTCCTTCTCTTGTCAAATATAATGAAGTGCAGACTTCGGTCTCATCAATTTCTTTCGCCTTTCTCTGACAGCTAACACCATTGGCAGATATCCAGCAGGAACAAGTTTTCAGGCTTTGCCCAGAGGAAGCCTGTGATGTTATTCCTGGGGTAAATTATTCAGCTTCTGGTAATCTGCTGTGGAAATTAATATACAGCAGCATATTGCTAATAATTTAATGTTTTATTGCTTTACAACTAATCTTATTTTTTATTTATTAATAGCTGTTTTGTATTTTAAGTAAAGAAATGCCTTTCACTTTCATTATTCATTATTCATTTAGTGTTAGTTAAACTGAAGGTTAGATGTGACAGGAATGAAATTTTCTAAATAATAGTGTAGGTAAAACATTCCATTAATATTACTACATTAACTTCACAATTGGATGTTTGTTACAGCCTAGTTACATGTCTCTGCTATGGATTAGTTTTGTATACAAATCGTAGCTTTAATTAAATCAAAGAAGTTGGTAGCTATGCTTTATTTATGGATTTTGTATACCAGAATAATACAAAAGTAGGTTTCAGTACTAATAAAACATAAAAACTACTTTTCTTTCAACTATAATTTATATGGGTAACTATAATAAGAATGCATTAATATTTTTCAATGTCCAGATAAATGATGAATAGCTACTTGATTTTTTTAGAATATTAAAACAAAAAATTAAACTATTAGTGGTGAATGTAACACTGGAAGATCTGTATAATGTACATCTTGCTAAATAGAACTTGTGCCATTCACATACAAGTGGTACAGAATGGGACAGGGCTCTGGTCTGATATTTTTAGGGGAAAAAAAGAAAATATCTTCCCTAAGGGTATTAATTCTCAGTTACTGAAGTCTTGAAAATAACTTCCATAGCCCAAACACAGCAATTAAAGGAATCAGCAGAGATACAACCAAGGCAGAACAAAAGACCCAAAAGGCAGAGAGTGGGCCAGCGGGACAAGAGAAAGCTCAGATGAAGTCAGGCTTTTCACAATCCTCACCACAATTACAACAGACCACTGCTATGAAGCCACAGAATACGACCACTAAACACTTACAGAGGTGTGTATATATGTACATCTGCATTTCCCTTCCAGTTGTAAGCTTCACAAATGTTTTGTCTACAGAAAATGAAAAAAAAAAAAAAAAGCACAGAAAATATAACTGCAATGTAGGGTAGAAAAATTGAGAACAAAGGCTAGACAGCTAGATTAATGGTATAAATATTGGCTGTACCAACCAACTAGCTCTGTGGCCTTGCACAGATTACACCTTTTCTGCTTCAGCCTCTGCAAGTAAACAGTGTTTGGTACTAGCAGTATTCTGCAGGTTGTTAAAAGATAGAATAAACTGTAGATGGAATACACTGAAGTCTTTTTTAAAGGGGCAAAATACAATCCTAAATATTTCAGTTTTAGAATTTAGCTTATTTGAGCATCACTACCTCTAGATAACTAAAATTGCAAAGTGTTTTGTGGGCACATGGATATATCACTGATCAAGTGTATGTTTTGACAATGTCTGTATGATTTGGATAATATAGGCAGGATTTTATAAGTAAAATTTTTCACTTTGAGATATGGGTAATCTGATTTCTAAATTGCTTACATTCAATGAATTATTGCTGATATCTTAATCTTTGGTTTAATCAGCACAGTCTCTCTAATATATTAATTTGATCTTCACTCCAGCTGTTTACAACCCAGTATAAGGGTCTGTTCTGCACAAGAGCCATAGAGAATAACATAAAAGCACAAAATTTGCATGTCCAGCAAAATCTCTGGTTTGGCTAAAGTCATCAGCATGGGCTAACCCATCTGAGAGATCATTTAACTGAAAGGCAAATTTGAAATACAAGAATTAATATCCGATCAAAAGGAAAGATTGCTTCTGTTGTTTTTGGTTTAGATTATTCAGATGATCTCAGCCAGACTTTGGTTTGGCAGGTAGAGCTAAGACAATTAAATTCTGAAATATTCTGGAGTTCTCCTGACATATGATATACTGATCTGTTACCACAGGCCTTTCCTCAGAAGTCATTGGGATTACTGCCTGGATTTCAAAATTGCAACTTGATTTATAATATCCAATTCATTTAATCCGCATTTGTATGTGTACATGGTAATTCCCATCTGGATGCACACAACCCACCAGCCTGGAGTTCGATATAGATAAGTAATTTTGTTTAACAGCTGTTAAATAGGAGAATCCACAGGTATCTTTCATTCAAATGTTAATTGTTCTCAGTGCTTCACTCATAAACCCACCCTGAAGTCAGACACTTTAAGCTCTATTGAGAGGAGACATAAAAGTAAGATGAATTACAAACATCCTGACAGAAAAGGAGGGTGGATTCCCTCTTGAGACCCAATGGATCTTGGCCCTGGAACCAATATCAGTATGGAAATCAAACAGTGAGGGGTGCTTGAGAGGCAGTAGTTGTTTCCCAGATGGTAAAGAGTTGGCAAAAAAAAAGATTCCTAGGGCCCAATGGTGAGTCAGTCAGAAAGCATTTGCAAATCCAGGCTGTAAAAAGAGGCTGGAAGAAGTCAATCGGCAAACTGCCAAACTATATAACTATACTGAGTGTGTTGTCAGTTCTTTTGGAATACACTAAGTAAAAATTAAGAGTGGATTTGGAACTAAACAAGTGAACTTGGAAATTTTATTGGAGCCAACTGTTTTGAATGCTACATAGACAACCACTTTGTACATGGTTTTTCAGCAAGGTGCCCAGGAGGGATACTGGATTATCCTTTACCAGCAACTCTTCAAAGAAATGGTATCCAAAGGCAGAAAAAAAAATCAACAGCATGATTTGGAGTGAGTCAGTTTGCCTCTTCGGACCTCAGTTTCTTCCTCTGTAAAATGAAAAGATTAAATGGGTCTCTGAGGTCTCACCAAGGTTCAACTACTGGGTTTCCAGTATTTGACCATCTCCCAGGTCACTAAAAAATATACAAACAAACAGGAATCAAGTATTCTTATTTATATATGATTTTAAAAAATGCTAAGCTCTAACCAAATAGGCTGTGGCTAGGGACACAACCAACAGAGTTTCATAAAAACATCTACTTCTGCTTCACTGACTATGCTAAAGCCTTAGGCTCTGTGTATCACAACAAACCATGGAAAATTATTAAAGACATGGGAATACCAGACCACCTTACATGCCTCCTGAGAAACCTAGATGAGGGTCAAAAAGCAAAAGAACTGGAGATGTAACAACAGACTGGCTCAAAATTGGGAAAGGAGCATGATAAGGCTGTATATTGTCACCTTGTTTAACTTCTACGCAGAGTACATCATGCAAAATGTCAGGCCGGATGAAGCACAAGCTGAAAGCAAGATTGCCAGAACCATCAACAAACTTCAGATAGGCAGATTATACCACTCTATCGACAGAAAGCAAAGAGGAACTAAAGAGTCTCTTCATGAAGGTAAGAGAGGAGAGTGACAAATCTGGCCTAACACTGAACATCTAAAAAAAAAAAAAAAGATCATAGCATCTGATACCATCACATTAAGGCAAATATCAATAGAAGGGGAAAAAGTGGAAGCAGTGATAGATTTTATTTTGGGGGAGCTTCAAAATCACTCTAGATAACGATTACGGCCATGAAATTATAAGACACTTACTCCTTGGAAGGAAAACTGCGACAAACCTAGACAAGATATTAAAAAACAGACATCACATTGCCAACAAAGATTTGTATAGTCAAAACTATGGTTTTTCTGTTAGTCATGTATGGATGTGAGAGGTGGACCATAAAGAAGGCTGAGTGCTGAAGAATTGATGCTTTTAAACTGTGGTACTAAAGAAGACTCTTGAGAGTCCCTTGGACTACAAGGAGATCAAACCAGTCAATCCTACAGATAATAAACCCTGAATACTCATTGGCTGGACTTTTACCGAAGCTGAAGCTCCATTACTTTGGCCACCTGATGTGAAGAGCCAACTTATTAGAAGAGCCCCTGATGCTGGGAAAGATTGAAGGCAAAAGAAAGGAGTGGCAGAGGATGAGATGGTTAGATAGCATCACTGGCTCAATGGACATGAGTTTGAGCAAACTCCAAGAGAGGGTGGAGGACAGAGGAGCCTGGTGTGCTGAAGTCCACGGAATCCCAAAAAGTTGGAAATGGCTTAGCAACTAGAAAACAACAACAAGGGACAATCATGCTTATCTGCAGATATAATAGGTCTCAGCAAGCAAAGATACACTTAAGGTCACACTGGGTGATCCAAGAGGAAAAAGGAGGACTTTCTGAGGCTGAGTTGCCTCAGAATTCTTAAGCTCTTTTGTTCATTCCAACTCAACTTGTTACCAAGTCCAACCTCGCTTTGCTTGTCATACAACAGGCCAATGAATCCAAGAGACAAGGGGTCGAGGCAAGGAAAAGACTTTAATCAGGGAGCCAGCTAACCAAGAAGAATGCTGGCTAGTGCCTCAAAAAAACCATTTTCTCCAGTCTGGATACCAGGTTCTTTTATAGATCAGAGACAGGGTAAGCAAGGAAGCAAAGTGAAAAGACCATTAATCTTGCAACATCTTCTAAAATGGCAAGCCTGAGACAGAGGATATGTTAATTTGCTACTTCCTGCCTTCTACAGGGAGACAGAGTTCTGAACAAAGGCACTTTAAACAGTGAAGCAGAGGGGCAGGGTCTTTTTAAGCAAGCCATTATGTATGATTATAATAACAAAAGCGATTAAAAGCAAGACAAAGAAACAGTTCCAACAGGGAATCAGAATTGGCTTCCACCTTGCAACAAATTTCCAAATTTGTTTGGTCATTTAATTACTTTTATTAAGTATTACTAAGTATTATTACTTGCTATGTGCCAAATACTCTTGAGATACAAAAGTACATATGAAAAACTAATGGCTAATAATTACAGATTTAATTTAGCTTTTATTTTTTCACAAAAGTGCACAAGATTTAACTCACATTTCCATCTTCATATTTTATTGCAGGCACTTCTAGAGCACAGATGTTGCATATAAACAATTATTTTGTAAAAGTCACTCTATGAATGCCCTTGTTGATGGAGGTAACACTAATGATAAAGAAGAATTTCATCCTAAGAATTCTCCTATCTTGTGGTACTTGAATATGCACACAGTTGGCCACAAGTAGAAATTTGAAGAATTTGGTTACACTTAAAGAATGTTGTCTGGAAGGGGTGTGTGTGTGTGTGAGAGAGAGAGAGAGACAAGTGTATCCCTCATCAAGTGCAGAAAATAAATTTCTAATAATAGCAACTGATTTTGATCTACTGTGAGTTTATAAAAATCTCATTTCAAACATTCTTAGATTATTGTCACAAAACTTCCAGGCTCTATTTTTAAAATAATTGCATGCATATGAAAATAGCAGATAGACACACACACTGAAAATGTGGGTTTGCTTCCTTCAAAAAAGTCTTTAGAAGATAGATCAGTTCAGTTACTCAGTCATGTCCGACTCTGTGATGCCATGGACTACAACACACCAGGTTTCCCTGTCCATCACCAGTTCCTGGAGCTTGTTCAAACTCCGGTTCATTGAGTCAGTGATGCCATCCAACCATCTCATCCTCTGACATCCCTCGGTCCTCCTGCCTTCAATCGTTCTCAGCATCAGGGTCTTTTCCAATTGGTCAGTTCTTCACATCTGGTAACCAAAGTATTAGATTTTTAACTTCAGCATCAGTCCTTCCCAATGAATATTCAAGATGGATTCTTTTTAGGATTGACTTGTTAGACCTCCTTGCAGTCCAAGGGACTCTCAAGAGTCTTCTCCAACACCACAATTCAAAAGCATCAATTCTTCAATGCTCAGCTTTCTTTGACACTCAGCTTATAGTCCAAACCTCACATTCATACATGACTACTGGAAAAACCATTGCTTTGACTAGACAGACCTATGAAGGTAAAGTAATGTCTCTGCTTCTCAATATGCTGTCTAGGTTGATCAGAGTTTTTTTTCCAAGAAGCAATCATGTTTTAATTCCATGGCTGCAGTCACCATCTGCAGTGATTTTGGAGCCCAAGCAAATAAAGTCTGTCACTGTTTCCATTGTTTCCCCATCTATTTGCCATGACGTGATGGGACCAGATGCCATGATCTTCGTTTTCTGAATGTTGAGCTTTAAGCCAACTTTTTCACTCTCCTCTTTCACTTTCATCAAGAGGCTCTTTAGTTCTTCACTTTCTGCCACAAGGGTGGTGTCATCTACATATCTGAGGTTATTGGTATTTCTCCCGGCAATCTTGATTCCACCTTATGCTTCATCCAGGCCAGCATTTCACATGATGTACTCTCCATATAAATTAAGTAAGCTGAGTGACAATATACAGCCTGATGTACTCCTTTCCCGATTTGGAACCAGTTTGTTGCTCCACCTCCAGTTCTAACTGTTGCTTCTTGACCTGCATACAGATTTCTCAGGAGGCAGGTCAGGTGGTCTGGTATTCTCATTTCTTGAAAAAATTTCCACAGTTTGTTGTGATCCACACAGTCAAAGGTTTTGGCATAGCCAATAGAGCAGAAGTACATGTTTTCTGGAACTCTTGTTTTTTCAATGATCCAGTGGATGTCAGCAATTTGATTTCTGATTGCTCTGACTTTTCTAAATCCAGTTTGAACATCTTGAAGCTCTTAGTTTACGTACTATTGCAGCCTGGCTTGGAGAATTTTTAAAATTACTTTGCTAGCATGAAGATGAGTGCAATTGTCCAGTAGTTTGAACATTCTTTGGCATTGCCCTTCTTTAAGATTGGAATGAAAACTGACCTTTTCCAGTCCTGTGGCTACTGCTGAGTTTTCCAAATTTTCTGGCATATTCAGTGTCGCATTTTCACAGCATCATCTTTTACGATTGGAAACAGCTCAACTGGAATTCTGTCATCTCTACTAGCTTTCTTTCTAGTGATGCTTTCTAAGGCCCACTTGACTTCACATTCCAGGATGTCTGGCTCTAGGTGAGTGATCACACCATCATGGTTATCTGGGTCATGAAGATCTTTTTTGTAGTTTTTCTGTATATTCTTGCCACCTCTTCTTAATATCTTCTGCTTCTGTTGGGTTCATACCATTTCCGTCCTTTATTGTGCCCATCTTTGCACAAAATGTTCCCTTCTTATCTCTAATTTTCTTGAAAAGATCTCTAGTCTTTCTCATTCTATTGTTTTCCTCTATTTCTTTGCGTCAATCACTGAGGAAGGCTTTATCCTTCCTCACTATTCTTTGGAACTCTGCATTCAGATGATATATCTTTCCTTTTCTCCTTTACCTTTCACTTCTCCTCTTTTCTCAGCTATTTATAAGGCCTCCTCAGACAACCATTTTGCCTTTTGGTATTTCTTTTTCTTGAGGATGGTCTTGATCCTGCATCCTGTACAATGTCACAAATCTCCATCCATAGTTCTTTAGGCACTTTGTCCATCAGATCTGATCCCTTGAATTTGTTTGTCACTTCTGCATGGCCGTAAGGGATTAGATTTAGGTTATACTTAAATTTAGGTCTAGTGGTTTTCCCTACTTTCTTCAATTAAGTCTGAATTTGGCAATAAGGAGTTCATAATCTGTGCCACAACCAGCTTCCGGTCTTGTTTTTGCTGACTGTGTAGAGATAAGATAGATATCAGAAGACAGGTAGATAGGTAGATATACTATCCATCTCATTGGTTTCTAATTCTTCTAACACTTTTTCTTCCTCAATTTGCTTCTCCTACTTTCATTTGCTCTTATTTACTCCTCCTCTCTTCATCCATAGTTTCAGTCATTGCTGTTGTTAAGTCGCTTCAGTCATATCCAACTGTGTGAGCCCATAGATGGCAGCCCACCAGGCTCCCCCATCCTTGGGATTCTCCAGGCAAGAATACTGGAGTGGGTTGCCATTTCCCTCTCCAATGCATGAAATTGAAAAGCGAAACTGAAGTTGCTCAGTCATGTCCAACTCTTCATGACCCCATGGACTGCAGCCTACCAGGCTCCTCCGTCCATTGGATTTTCCAGGCAAGAGTACTGGAGTGGAGTGCCATCGCCTTCTCTGAGTTTCAGTCATTAGGCTATTCCAAACATTTTTCTTAATGTCTGCAAGTTCATCCTCTGGCATTTCTTGGAATTACACTGCCAGGATAAGATAAGGTGCCCAAATTTGTAGAAAAGGTCAGTCTTAGAAGCCCTTTCACAACTGACTGTAAGAAGCCAGGGTGCCAACACATACTGCACTGCTTTGTTCCTGTCTCTTCCATATAACTTTCAGGTCAGTTCAGTTCAGTCACTCAGTCATGTCCAGCTCTTTGCAGCCCCATGGACTGCGGCACACCAGGCTTCTCTGTCCATCACCAACTCCCAGGGCCTGCTCAAATTCATGTCCACTAAGTCAGTGATGTCATCTAAACACCGTATCCTCTGTAATCCCCTTCTCCTCCTGCCTTCAATCTTTACCAGCATCAGGGTCTTTTCAGATGAGTCAGTTCTTTGCATCAGGTGGCCAAAGTATTGGCATTTCAGCTTCAGCATCAGTCCTTCTAATAAATATTCAGGACCAATTTCCTTTAGGATTGATGCGTTTGATCTCCTTGCTGTCCAAGGGACTCTCAAGAGTCTTCTCCAACACCACAGGTCAAAAGCATCAATTCTTTGGCACTCAGCTTTCTTTACAGTCCAACCTTCACATCCATATGTGACCACTGGAAAAACCATAGCCTTGACTAGATGGACCTTTGTTGGCAAAGTAATTTCTCTGCTTTTTAATATGCTGTCTAGTTCAGTCACAGCTTTTCTTCCAAGAAGCAAGTGTCTTTTAATTTCATGGCTGCAGTCACCATCTGCAATAATTTGGGAATTCAAAAAGGTACAGTCTCTCATTGTTTCCCCCTATAACTTTATATTGCTACAAAGCACTCTTCACAAACACTGGAGAGAGTCCCCAGGAGATATTCCACACACACTCAAACGCCAGTTCAAACTCAGGTGATGCCCCTTGTTGCGCCACTGGGTACACCACAGTTCCTTCTTGTAACTATCATGCCCTTTCCACCAATGTGAATCCCCTCATCTGCACAGCTACTAGTTCTAGTGTCTTCTGCCACTATCAGTGGTGATCTGGGACCCAGGGAATGCCAAAGCAACATTTTTCTCCATTACAGCATTTCTCATAATAGCCAGTTCACAATCTCTTTGTTACCAAGAGTAAGGAGGTCCTTGCTGCTGCTAAGTCACTTCAGTCGTGTCTGACTCTGTGTGACCCCATAGATGGCAGCCCACTAGGCCCCACAGTCCCTGGGATTCTCCAGGCAAGAACACTGGAGTAGGTTGCCATTTCCTTCTCCAATGCATGAAAGTGAAAAGTGAAAGTGAAGTCACTCAGTCGTGTCCGACTCTTCTCGACCCCATGGACTGTAGCCTAGCAGGTTCCTCTGTCCATGGGATTTTCCAGGCGAGAGTACTGGTGTGGGATGCCATTGCCTTCTGATAAATGAACATTCTTCTACCTTCATCAAGAATATCTTGCTATCAAAAAAAAAAAATGTCAGCTGAAGTAAAAAGTGTGCTCACAAGTTGGTAGCTTTACATTCTGTGTCACGCTCCTCATCTCATCATGGACCAATTCAGAGCCTGGCTCCAGTCCCCAGACTACCCTTTGCATCTCTCTGTTCTGTTGTACAGTCAGGAAGAACAATGCCTTACCCCACTGTGATCTTCAACACTTTACAGAGTACCAGGGTAGTAAAGCTGATGCCCTAGGGCTTGGAGAGTTTTCAGGCAAAAAGCCCTTTTACATTTATTCAAATGGGAGTCACACTTGAGTCCAGTGAGAGGCAGCACTGACATGGTGCTGAAACCCATGCCCTCCTCACAATCAGCCCACTCCTTCAGTCACTAAGGTCTTTTCCTTAACAAGCCCCTCATGTCAGATTCCTTCCTCCCTTATGATGAAGTCCCTTCCAAGAGGCGTCTACCAAACCTGTCCCACCAGATCACCACATGTATCTTATTCCACTGAATACACAAGCCTGTCAGCAGACCAGGACTCAGGGCTGATTCATTCTTGAAATCGTTATTCATTTACCAATTATTGAACAGCATGTGCTAAATAGCACATGGGAGCACAGAGGTGGGTAGGGCATGATCTTTCCCAGGAGGAACCTGGAGAATAATTTGAAACAAGTTATGCATACAAATGCATAAAATATTACATGAATTTCAATATGTATAATGAGACAAATAGAAAATGTTTATAAGAGACAGATGTGATGTGACAAAAATAGCAAAATATTTGAGTAAAAAGCTACATTTAAGCTAAGTTTTGGGCTTCCTTCATGGCTAAGTCAGTAAAGAATCTGCCTGTAATGCAGGAGGTCTGGGTTCATCCCTGGGGCAGGAAGATCCTCTGGAGAAGGAAATGACAACCCACTTCAGTATTCTCACCTGGAGAATCCCAGGAACAGAGGAGTCTGGCAGGCTACAGTCATGGTGTTGCAAGCGTCAGACATGACTTAACAACTAAACCACCACCACCACCAAGCTAAGTTCTAAAGCACACTTATGATTTATTATTAGGAAAAAGAGCCAATGCAGAAGTAGCAGTGAGGCAATTGTGAGCCTAAAATTGGATGTTTTCGTTTGTGTGTACTGGACTCACTCCATGCCGTGGGGAAGGAACTCAGTGATACTGCTCACATTCCAATCTTTACTCACTACATAAAATAATAATAGCAAACGGTTGGGATGTAATGCTGTATCCACTACAATTTTTATTATAATCTTAGCTTATATAATATAAACATTAAAGAAGGAAAGAATATGATTTATTTCTCATGTTTTGTCAGACCAATGCTTAGAGGCTGTCAATAAAAGGACAATGATGGATCTAAATGGTTTGAAAGTTAATTTCATAGCAGCTATATTTGTGCAAGATGGTAATTATTATTCTGGGAGGCCTTAGAATTATTTGAAAGCATTTCTCCTTAAATCAGGGAAAACTTTTATACTATCACTAATTTCCTTGCGTTTTTACCTACTAAACTTTAATTGCTTCCTATGCTCACAGTTAGATTGATTTGGATCTCATTAGTGCACAGTCTAAAAGCTTTAGTTTATAAAAATGAATAATTTGATGAAGAATGGCAATTAGCAGTTGTTTCTCTAACAGCAATTTGTCAATTTAATGCAGACCACTAGGTGTATTTGACTGCATCTTGAAACTGCTTTTTCCTACTGTGTTTCACATGAACTACTTTCTCATTGATCCCAGAAAAATAAGCAATAGTAATAACGCAACAAAATACTACCTCCCATTTCTTGTAGTAAGATGTTTACATAAGAACACATGAAAAACACCTCCCACATCATATAATAAAAGATAACTGCTTCCCAGGGGGCAGGTAAGAGATTCCATTGACTCAACACCTGTAGATATTTTGTCTTAGGCATGCCTCTGGGCTTCCAAGTGTCACTAGTGGTAAAGAACCCACCTACCAATGCAGGTACATGTGAGATGCAGGTTTGATCCCTAGGTTGGGGAGATCCCTTGGAGGACAGCATGACAACCCATCCCAGTATTCTTGCCTGGAGAATCCCCATAGACAGAAGAGTCTGGCAGACTACAGTCCACAGGGTAGCAGAGTCAGACACGACTGAAGCAACTTAGCAGCAATAGCAGTCTTGCCTCTTAAATGCTATTCTACTTTTTAAAAAAAGAACTAAACAAATACAGATCTTTCATGGTCAGTGCAGGCAAGGAAAATTACTGGAGGGGCACCGGCACTACATGGGCTTGTTGTCTGCAAAATCTCCTTTTCCATTGAGGACTCAATAACTTCTGCTGTGGTTATCCTCAGAGGGGACAATGATCCCTCTTCACAGGGCCCATACTATGCTCCCCTGCACTGCTGAGGCAGTCTGGAACACTTAAATAAGTCCAGGTTCGATGCATGATACTGGATGCTTGGGGCAAGTGCACTGAGACGACCCAGAGGGATGGTACGGGGAGGGAGGAGGGAGAGGGGGTCAGGATGGGAAACACATGTATACCTGTGGTGGATTCATATTGATGCATGGCAAAACCAATACAATATTATAAAGTAATTAACCTCCAGTTAAAATAAATAGATTTATATTTTAAAAAAAGACTTATGGGAGGTCAGGAAATAACAAAAGAAAGCCCAAGGTAGAGAATGTTAGCTTTAGATTGCCTAATTCATATACACAATGGAGTATTACTCAGCCATTAAAAAGAATACATGTGAATCAGTTCTAATGAGGTGGATGAAACTGGAGCCTATTATACAGAATGAAGCAAGCCAGAAAGAAAAACACCAATACAGTATACTAATGCATATTTATGGAACTTAGAAAGATGGTAACGATAACCCTGTATGCGAGACAACAAAAGAGACACAGATGTATAGAACAGTCTTTTGGACTCTGTGGGAGAGGGAAAGGGTGGGATGATTTGGGAGAATGGCACTGGAACATGTATACTATCGTGTAAGAAATGAATCACCAGTCCAGGTTCAATGCATGATACAGGATGCTTGGGGCTGGTGCACTGGAATGACCCAGAGGGATGGCATGGGGAGGGAGGAGGGAGGGGGGTTCAGGTATGGGCTTGTTGTCTGCAAAATCTCCTTTTCCATTGAGGACTCAATAACTTCTGCTGTGGTTATCCTCAGAGGGGACAATGATCCCTCTTCACAGGGCCCATACTATGCTCCCCTGCACTGCTGAGGCAGTCTGGAACACTTAAATAAGTCCAGGTTCGATGCATGATACTGGATGCTTGGGGCAAGTGCACTGAGACGACCCAGAGGGATGGTACGGGGAGGGAGGAGGGAGAGGGGGTCAGGATGGGAAACACATGTATACCTGTGGTGGATTCATATTGATGCATGGCAAAACCAATACAATATTATAAAGTAATTAACCTCCAGTTAAAATAAATAGATTTATATTTTAAAAAAAGACTTATGGGAGGTCAGGAAATAACAAAAGAAAGCCCAAGGTGGAGAATGTTAGCTTTAGATTGCCTAATTCATATACACAATGGAGTATTACTCAGCCATTAAAAAGAATACATGTGAATCAGTTCTAATGAGGTGGATGAAACTGGAGCCTATTATACAGAATGAAGCAAGCCAGAAAGAAAAACACCAATACAGTATACTAATGCATATTTATGGAACTTAGAAAGATGGTAACGATAACCCTGTATGCGAGACAACAAAAGAGACACAGATGTATAGAACAGTCTTTTGGACTCTGTGGGAGAGGGAAAGGGTGGGATGATTTGGGAGAATGGCACTGGAACATGTATACTATCGTGTAAGAAATGAATCACCAGTCCAGGTTCAATGCATGATACAGGATGCTTGGGGCTGGTGCACTGGAATGACCCAGAGGGATGGCATGGGGAGGGAGGAGGGAGGGGGGTTCAGGATGAGGAACATTTGTATACCTGTGGCGGATTCATGTTGATGTATGGCAAAACCAATGCAAAATTGTAAAGTAATTAGACTCCAATTAAAATAAGTAAGTTTATTAAAAAATAAAATAAATTTGAGTATAGCTGACTCAGTATATTCTCAGGCCACATATGTCCTTATATGGCCTCAAGAAAAGAGGAATCTTGTCTAAATCCTTTTCTTCTCAGTAGAATGGTGAAAATAGATTGTAGAAAGACCCCGTTTTTCACTGACCAGCAAGATGGTATAGTTATCAGATGTCTGTCAGTTGAAGAAGCTGAGGGAGTGAGTTTAACCCTTCTCTTTCATCTGAGTATGGCAGTCCTCAAACGTCAGTGACCACAAGGATTACTAGAGATGGGTGAAAATGAGAATCTACACAAAGTTTGATTCAGTAGAACTAGGGTGGTACCCAGATACTTGTGTTTTAACAGATATCCCAGGTTTTAATGCAGATTCTTTGAGCCACACATTGATAAACTCCATACTAGGAACTTGGCCATGACTTTTCCAGATAATCTTCTGGTTATTATCTCTGGGAATGACCTCCAGGGAAAGCCCAACTCTAGCCCTAAGCCTCAGCTTAGTCTTTAAGTTTTAATAGGCCTAACTGAGCCTAATGATCCTTTCAAAATGGTATTCAATAACATTACTACGAGACAGACATGGGACGATGCAGGTTCTTCTATATAGGACCTGCCACTGCTTTTCACTGCAACCTTGAAAAAGGCGCTTACCTATGGCCTAGAATCAAAAAGTTTGGCCAGATCTATAGTGCACGTGTTTATTCCAATGTACAACACACATTTACTGCGTGTCTATCATGTGCTAGGCACTAGTTTCCAACTTGTTTCTTAAATGTGGACATTTCAAATCTAGCATTTTTACATACCATCTTCTCCATATATTGCCAGAAAATTTCCAATTCTAAAGACTAAGAAATAGTGTCAAGTCACTATTACAATTTTAGGAAAACTTTAACTCCATTTTATACTACTCAAAAGAGCATTTAAATTGGTTAGAAAAGTAGTGAAAAATAGTACATGTAAGGGCTTCCCTGGTGGCTCAGTGGTAAAGAATCTACTTGCCAGTGCAGGAGACATGGGTTCCATCCCTGGTCTGGGAAGATCCCATATGCTGCAGAGCAAGCAAGCCTGTGCACCACAACTGCTAAGCCTGTGCTCTAAAGCCCAGGAGCCACAGCTACTGAGCCCACATGCCCTAGAGCGCATGCTCTGCAACAGGAAAAGCCACCGCGATGAAAAGCCCTGCGCTGCGACGTGAGAGCAGCCCCCACTCACCTCAACTAGAAAAAAAGCTCTCAGAGCAGTGGAGATCAGCATAGTCAATAATAAATTACTAAATAAAACTTAAAAAACATAGAACCTGTAAGTACTATTCGGCTAAAGCTGAAGTAGTCCTTCAGCTAAAGAAAAGGACCAATGTCTATATAGAATTACGGACCTCATACCACAATCCTGAGATTCCCCTGAGATTCACAACCTGCATTACAGAAATCACACAGCTAGAAGCTCTTCTAAGACCCTTAAATTCCAGCTTAGCCCCCACTCACCTCAACTAGAAAAAAAGCTCTCAGAGCAGTGGAGATCAGCATAGTCAATAATAAATTACTAAATAAAACTTAAAAAACATAGAACCTGTAAGTACTATTCGGCTAAAGCTGAAGTAGTCCTTCAGCTAAAGAAAAGGACCAATGTCTATATAGAATTACGGACCTCATACCACAATCCTGAGATTCCCCTGAGATTCACAACCTGCATTACAGAAATCACACAGCTAGAAGCTCTTCTAAGACCCTTAAATTCCAGCTAGATGAGACTCTAAGACTGATATTATCAATAGGAAATATACGGTAAGTTAAAATTTCAGTTCAGTTCAGTCACTCAGTCGTGTCCGACTCTTTGCAACCCCATGAATTGCAGCATACCAGGCCTCCCTGTTCATCACCAACTCCCGGAGTTCACTCAGACTCACGTCCATTGAGTTCCTGATGTCATCCAGCCATCTTATCCTCGGTCGTCCCCTTTTCCTCCTGCCCCCAATCCCTCCCAGCATCAGAGTCTTTTCCAATGAGTCAACTCTTTACATGAGGTGGCCAAAGTACTGGAGTTTCAGCTTCAGCATCATTCCTTCCAAAGAAATCCCAGGGCTGATCTCCTTCAGAATGGACTGGTTGGATCACCTTGCAGTCCTTGCAGTCCAAGAGACTTGCAAGAGTCTTCTCCAACACCACAGTTGAAAAACATCAATTCTTTGGCGCTCAGCCTTCTTCACAGTCCAACTCTCAC
>SJYC01146897.1:0-46656 GCA_006408675.1 Madoqua kirkii | reverse complement strand
TTTAATTTATTCTTTTTTCAAGTTATTTTATGTATAAGATTGCTTATTTCAGATTTTTTCTTCTTTCTAGAGGTAGAATTATACCAGTATAATCTTCTCTCTTAGAACTTTTTTTGCTGCTTCCCACAATTTGGATCATTGTTTTTTATTTTAAATTGTCTCCAGTTATTTTTATTTCTTCTTTGATTTCTGCAATGACCCACAGTTTATTTTATAGCAAATTATTTCATCTCCACATGATTTTGTGTCTGAAGGTTTTCTGCAGCTATTTTATTTTACTTGATTTCTAGTCTCATATCTCTGTGGTCAGAAAAGATGTCTGTTATGATTTCAGCCTTCCTAAATTTACTGAGACTTGCTTTGTGGCCTAGCATGTAATTTATCCTAAAGAATTTTCTGTGTACACTTGAAAAGAGTGTATATTCTGCAGTTTGGGGTGAAATTTCTACATATGTTATATTTAACATGTTGAGATATAGTCCCTATAGACTCTGATTGTTCAGCATTTTTATCACTAATGGATGTTTAATCTTGCAAAAGTTTTTGTGCATCTATTGAGATGATCAGATAACATTTATTTTCAATTAGTTAACAGGTGACCACATTGACTGAATTGTTGATGTTTATATGTCCTTGCATGCTGGTGATAAAGAGTACTTGAAGATGGCATATATAGGTTATTATATATAGGAAGATGATATATATATGTATACACACACACACACACACACACAAACACACACACATATATAACAACATCTATCTGTCTGACTTCCCAGATGGCTCAAGGTAAAGAATCTGCCTGCTAATGCAGGAGACATAGGGGACATGGGTTCAGTCTTTGAGCCAGGAAGATCCCCTAGAGGAGGACATGGCAACTCATTCCAGTATTCCTGCTTGGAAAATCCTGTGGACAGAGGAGTCTGGTAGGCTACAGTCCATGGGGTTGCAAAGAGTCAGACAAAATTTAGCAACTGAGCATTATCTATCTATCATTCTTTCTTTCTATACATATGATTAAGTTGATGATCTCTTAAGTTTGAATGTGAATGTATATGTATGCATGTATGTATATGCTCAGTGCTCAGCTGCATTAACTCTTTGCCACCCAAGGGCTGTAGCTTACAGGGTTCCTCTGTCCATGGAATTTTCCAGAGAAGAGCTCTGGAGTAAGTTGCTTTTTCCCACTCCAGGGATCTTCTCAGCTCAGGGATTGAACCCGTATCTCCAGTATGTTCTGCATTGGCCGGTGCATTCTTTTGCATTCTAGCAGCCTTACATTTTAAATCTTTGTCCTACTTTTAATGGTTTTGACACCATATTTTATATCTTTTTGCTTTGGGTATCCTTATCACATATTGTAAGTATAAAATATTTTATTACTTTTGTCCTTTAACCTTCTTAAAACTTTATAAATGGTTGATCCACTACTTTATATATATATTTTTTAACCAATGAGATTTCTCATTCATAATTTTCCCATTTTTGTTGTGGTCTTTTTTTTTTCTGCTTAAAGTCCCTTTACCATTGCTTATAAAGCCAATATAATGATTCTTAACCATTTTAGCTTTTATTTGTCTGGAAAAATCTTTATCTCCTCTTCAAATCTGAATAATTACATTGCTGGGTAGAGTACTCTTAGTTGTAGGTTTTTCCTTTCATAACTTTGAATGCATCATGCCCATGCTACTCATTTCTGGCCTGCCTATTTTCTACTAAAAAGTCATTTGATATTCTTATACAAGTTTCTTTGAATATAACTAATTGTTGTTGTCTTGCTGCTTTTAAGATTCTCTCATTATCTTTAATAATTGGTAATTTAATGTTAATGTGTCTTAATGTGGATCTATGAATTAATCTAACTCGAATTTCTATACTTCCTGGACCTAGGGGTCTGTTTCCTTCCTGAGGTAGGGATGCTTTCAGCCATTATTTTTTCATATAAGTTTTCTGTTCATTTCTCCCTTTTCCTTCTGCGACCTCTATATAGTGTGAATGTTGTCATTCTTGATGTCATCCCAAAAGTCTCTTAGATTATTTTAATTAAAAAAATATTTTATTTTTTATGTTCATCATGTGTAATTACCAATGACCTGTCTTTCAGAGCCCTGATCTATCCTCTGATGTAATCTACTGCTAATTCCTTCTGGTGTGGATTTTATTTCAGTTATTGTATTCTTGAGCTCTGTTTGATTTTTATTTATAGTTTCTAACTTTGCTGAAATCTTTATTATGTTCATTCATTCTCTTTCTAATTTCCATGAGCATTTTTAGATCATTACTTTGAACTCTCTATCAAGTAGATTGATTATCTCCTCTCCATTTAGTTCTTTTCCTGAGGTTTTGCCTTATTTCATCATCTGGAATATATTTACCTGTGTCTGTATTTTGCCCAGTTCTCTATGTATTTCCCTATGTACATCAGTTATAGTTTTCAATCTTGGAGAAATGACTTTGTGTAGGAAACATCCAATGAGGTCCAGAAGCATTCTCTCATTTGGTCATCAGAGGTATAGGCCCTAGTGTTGCCCTCATATGGGATGTATGTACCCTTCAATAATGGTAGGACTTAGTATATTAGGCATGCTGGCAGGTGGGGTTGGACCCCAGCCGAGTTGGCTATGTGGCTATGCCTTGTACATTTGCTTTGAACCCATTGGAGGGTAAGGGATCCCATCCTATGATTGGTTGAGTAGGCAGGGATGGTGGGTAGTGCTGATACTGGCCCACTAGAGGGTAGGGCCAGGTCTTCATGCAGCTGTCTGCTTAGCCAAGGGATAGTCAGACTGGTGCTGGTCTCCTGCAGGTGGCGATGGGTCCCTGATTTGCTGTCTGCATAGCTCAATGGAGTTTGGGCTGGAACTGAGCATGGGTGGGTATGTTCTCCAGTACTGATAGGTTTAAGTTTCCTAAATGAAACTTGGTAGGCTGATGTCATCACAGTAGAAAGAGCTCCTCAAAGTGGCTACTTCCAGTGTTCCCTTTCCAAGGGAAACAGTTGCCTTCAGCCTATCCAGGAGGCTCTCCAAGATCAGAAGGCAGGTCTGACCCATGCTTCTTTCAAATTACTGCTTGTGTACTGGGACTTAGAGTGTGTGACATTTTGTATACATGGTTAAAGAGTGAAGTTTCTGTTTCCTACAGCCTTCCAGCTTTTCTGAATAGAAAGCTTGCAGGTTGTCAAAGCTAGATTTTCTGAGGGCTTATCTTCCCTGTGCAGGCTCTCCTGGACTTGGAAGCCTAATGTGGGGATGTTGAACAGCTGTGTTGCTCATTGGCAAGGACGTCTACATATGATACTCCTTCCATTTGTGGGTTGCTAACCCTGAGGTGTCAGTCCTGACTACAGTGTGTCTCTGCCTTTCCTATCTATCTCACTGTTGTTCCTGCTTCAGGTCTTTAGATGTGGAAAATTTTTCTGACAGTCCTTAGGTTATTTATATAGATAGCTGCTTTGTAAGTGCTTGCAATTTTGTTGTGTCTGTGGGAGAAGGTAAGCACAAGGTCTTCCTACTCTGCCATCTTTGCTATAACCCCCATCAATAATTTAGCTTCAAAAGATATAACCACAATATTAACAACTAATGCACTTCAATATACAAAGAATAATACATTCTCACTGAAATGTGTGAAATGAGTATAATAATAAACATTATACTACAAATATAAAATTCAGATAACATTGAAAAAAATACAGAACTTAAGATGCTTCCACATATACTCATGAGCAAGTAATTACTATAAGATCTGGCTTCCATGACAAAATCTAAACTTTGTAGAAATTAAATGAACCAACCATATTTAGATACTGTACAATAATCAGCAAGTGACCATAATTCCTGAGAAAAAGGAAACAATTCAAGAAAAATTTAAACATGAATACAAAGCAATTGAAACAAATCAAACACAATCATAAAGTTAAAAATGAAAAACAAAACAAAACAAAAAAACCCTAACAGACATTCAGTGATGACTGAGAAAATATTACAAATATAATTAGAAAGGAGGTGATTAGAAAAATATTAGAAACTATAATGGTCAAATTTTCTTTTGAAAGTAGATAGCAACTCTGAACACACAGATACAAGAAACTTCACAAAAACCCAAGTAAAAGGAACAGAAAGAAGATGGAATGAAGGCACAAGAGGATAAAATTTCTGAAAATGGATGAAAAATAGTGTCAAAGCAACAAGAAGAAAAAAAACATTATATATTATCAAGCAAAAATAAAGCATAGATTTTTGTTGTCAGAAAAATTCAAACCAGAAGACAACAGAATACTATCCTTAAAGTGCTAAAAGACAGGACAATGGAAGACCAAATGAAAACACTGTATCTAGGAAAAACATGTTAGAACTGAAGGCAAAATAATAAACTCATTAGATAAAGGAAACTAATAGAAAGCATTATGCCAAATTTGCACTAGAAGAAATGGTTTCTTATTTTCCAACATACTTGTTGTGTAATCTTTGTATATTCTAGAGCAGTGATCATACAACTATAGCCTCTAGAGCAAATCTTGCACTCATTCATTTACTTTTTGTCTATGGCTGCTTTAACAGTATAAAGGCAGAACTGAGGATGTAAGAAGAGAAGGTATTTCTTTCTCCTTCAGTATGCTTCTTGGATTGTTTCTTATTTTGGTTCTAGCATCTAGTGGGCAAATCTCACCAGGGTTCTCAGTCTTGAAGAGATTTCCAGGCTTCTATGATACTTTAAG
Organism: Madoqua kirkii; assembly: GCA_006408675.1. Taxonomy (NCBI): domain Eukaryota; kingdom Metazoa; phylum Chordata; class Mammalia; order Artiodactyla; family Bovidae; genus Madoqua; species Madoqua kirkii. The sequence goes on along the minus strand of SJYC01146897.1, from coordinate 41,936 downwards.
ACCACTTCTCCTCATGCCTTGCAATCACAGATGCAGCTATGACTGTCTGATCTTGCTAAGAACTATGTTACTTCAAAGTCACCCTACAGAAAACCACAATTCAGAAATATATTATACACATCTCTTCCATGACAAAATCTAAACTTTGTAGAAATTAAATGAACCAACCATATTTAGATACTGTACAATAATCAGCAAGTGACTATAATTCCTGAGAAAAAGGAAACAATTCAAGAAAAATTTAAACATGAATACAAAGCAATTGAAACAAATCAAACACAATCATAAAGTTAAAAATGAAAAACAAAACAAAACAAAAAAACCCTAACAGACATTCAGTGATGACTGAGAAAATATTACAAATATAATTAGAAAGGAGGTGATTAGAAAAATATTAGAAACTATAATGGTCAAATTTTCTTTTGAAAGTAGATAGCAACTCTGAACACACAGATACAAGAAACTTCACAAAAACCCAAGTAAAAGGAACAGAAAGAAGATGGAATGAAGGCACAAGAGGATAAAATTTCTGAAAATGGATGAAAAATAGTGTCAAAGCAACAAGAAGAAAAAAAACATTATATATTATCAAGCAAAAATAAAGCATAGATTTTTGTTGTCAGAAAAATTCAAACCAGAAGACAACAGAATACTATCCTTAAAGTGCTAAAAGACAGGACAATGGAAGACCAAATGAAAACACTGTATCTAGGAAAAACATGTTAGAACTGAAGGCAAAATAATAAACTCATTAGATAAAGGAAACTAATAGAAAGCATTATGCCAAATTTGCACTAGAAGAAATGGTTTCTTATTTTCCAACATACTTGTTGTGTAATCTTTGTATATTCTAGAGCAGTGATCATACAACTATAGCCTCTAGAGCAAATCTTGCACTCATTCATTTACTTTTTGTCTATGGCTGCTTTAACAGTATAAAGGCAGAACTGAGGATGTAAGAAGAGAAGGTATTTCTTTCTCCTTCAGTATGCTTCTTGGATTGTTTCTTATTTTGGTTCTAGCATCTAGTGGGCAAATCTCACCAGGGTTCTCAGTCTTGAAGAGATTTCCAGGCTTCTATGATACTTTAAGACCACTTCTCCTCATGCCTTGCAATCACAGATGCAGCTATGACTGTCTGATCTTGCTAAGAACTATGTTACTTCAAAGTCACCCTACAGAAAACCACAATTCAGAAATATATCGGCAGCTTTCAGTTCAAGATGGCAGAGTAGAAGGATGTGCACTCATCTCCTCCTGTGAGAGCACTAAAACCACAAGTTGCTGCACAACCATTGCCAGGAGGACACCGGAACCTACTAAAAAAAGATACTCCATCCACATCGAAAGACAAAGAAGAAGCCACAGTGAGACAGTAGGAGGGGCACAATCACGGTAAAATCAAATCCCAAACCTACTGGGTCAGTGACCAACAAACTGGAGAACAATAATACCAAAGAAGTTCTCCTACTGTTGTGTAGGTTCAGAACCCCACATCAGGCTTCCCAACCTGGGGACCTGACAAAGGGACTAGGAATCCCCAGGGAATCTGACCTTGAAGTCCTGCAAGCTTTGATTACAAGACTTCCAAGGACTAGGATAAACAGAAACCCCAGTTTAAAGGAACAAACAAAACTTTGTGCACCAAGACTCAGAAGAAAGGAGCACTGACTCTGCAGGAAACTGACTGAACTACTTGCTTTTGTTGGAGGGTGTCCTGAGGAGGCTTGAGTCAGCAGGGACTCACCACAGGGACGGTGGGACTGGCAGCAGATGTCTAGAAAGGTTCCCTTTGGTGTAAACCCTCTTAGAGTTTGCCATTAATCTGACCATAGAGCCTGTAGACCTGAGGGCTGGATCACCTCAGGCCAGAAAACTACCAGGTTGGGAGTGCAACTGCAACCATCAGCACATAGTTAGATCAAGAGAGTTCCAGAAAAACATCTATTTCTGCTTTATTGACTATGCCAAAGCCTTTGACTGTGGGGATCACAATAAACTGTGGAAAATTCTCAGAGATGGGAATACCAGACCACCTGGCCTGCCTCTTGAGAAACCTATATGCAGGTCAGGAGGCAACAGTTAGAACTGGACATAGAACAACAGACTGGTTCCAAATTGGGAAAGGAGTATGTCAAGGCTGTATATTGTCACCCGGTTTATTTATTTATTTATTTATATGCAGAGTACATCATGAGAAATGCTGGGCTGGAGGAAGCACAAGCTGGAATCAAGATTTCCAGGAGAAATATCAATAACCTCAGATATACACATGACACCACCCCTACGGCAGAAAGTGAAGAAGAACTAAAGAGGCTCCTGATGAAAGTGAAAGAGGAGAGTGAAAAAGTTGGCTTAAAGCTCAACATTCAGAAAACTAAGATTATGGCATCTGGTCTTGTCACTTCATGACAAATAGATGGGGAAACAGTGGCTGACTTTATTTTTCTGGGCTCCTAAATCACTGCAGTTGGTGATTGCAGCCATGAAATTAAAAGACGCTTACTCCTTGGAAGGAAAGTTATGACCAACCTAGACAGCATATTAAAAAGTAGAGACATTACTTTGTCAACAATGGTCCATCTAGTCAAAGCTATGGTTTTTCCAGTGGTCAGGTATGGATGTGAGAGTTGGACTATACAGAAAGCTGAGCACCGAAGAATTGATGCTTTTGAACTGTGGTGTTGGAGAAGACTCTTGAGAATCCCTTGGATTGCAAGGAGATCCAACCAGTCCCTCCTAAAGATCAGTCCTGGGTGTTCATTGGAAGGATTGATGTTGAAGCTGAAACTCTAATACTTTGGCCACTTGTTGTGAAGAACTGACTCATTTGAAAAGACCCTGATGCTGGGAAAAATTGAGGGCAGGAGGAGAAAGGGACAACAGAGGATGAGATGGTTGAATGGTGTCATTGACTCAGTGGACATGGGTTTGGGTGGACTCTGGGAGTTGGTGATGGACAGGGTGGCCTGGTGTGCTACCGTTCATGGGGTTGCAGAGAGTCGGACATGACTGAGGGACTAAACTGAACTGAACTTACTGAGCAAAGCCCTGTGCATCAGATAGCCTTGTAGTTGGCCTACAGTTAGCTTTTCACTCTCATGGGACCACTGCTGCTACTGCTAAGTCGCTTCAGTCGTGTCCGACTCTGTGTGACCCCATATACGGCAGCCCACCAGGCTCCCCGGTCCCTAGGATTCTCCAGGCAAGAACAGTGGAGTGAGTTGCCATTTCCTTCTCCAATGCATGAAAGTGAAAAGTGAAAGGGAAGTCGCTCAGTCATATTTGACTCTTTGTGACCCCATGGACCACAGCCAACCAGGCTCCTCTGTCCATGGGATTTTCCAGGCAAGAGTACTGGAGTGGGGTGCCATCACCTTCTTCGCGTGGGACCACTGGTCTCCTCTTAATTGCTTATACCAAATATTTATTAAGTTTTGGAATTCATTTAAGCTTGAATTGCCTACACATGTTTTTCTAAATAGAGTCAGTTCAAGTGGAGAAAGCAGTGGAGGCCTCCATTATCATGGTACAACTTTCTTTCTAGGTAAAACCTGCGTTCGTCTGTTCTGAAACAAGCAGGCATAGTGGTCCAGTTTGCTTAGAATGACACTCCTGCTTTAGGAGAAGCTTTCTGAGTGAGGTCACTAGCCCATAGTGTTCTGAGCATAAAACTTCTGTCCTTTAAGAGAATGGGAGCACCTAGAATTGGGGCCCAGTACTCTTGGCCTGGCATTCTTAGGGTAGAGCTTTTGAATAGGGGCTGGGTAGAGATCATCATATGTTTTAGCTACCTTTGCATTGAATAGACCTTTTTCGATGTGGAGCTGGTGGGGACAAGTAATGTTTGCAGCAACAACAATCAAGGGGACATGGTAGCCTTTGATTGTGACCCAGGGGCAGAGGGATCTCTATGTTCCTGCTTGTACTTGTCTGAGTGAACTTTCAGCCCTGCTGAGATGAGAGAGGGCAGGGAGGGAGTGGGTTAAATGTCAATTATTCTCAGTCTTCCTGAGATTTAGTAGATTTTGTTCAGTAAATATTTTTTTGTTTGTTCTTTATTTTCAGATATTTCCCTGGTAGTCTCTTCAAATCAAACATATTTATTATGATATCTCAGAATCTCAAACTTCAAAATCAGCAAAGATAAGGAAAACACACTAGGCAAACACACATATGAACACATATCAGCTGTATTCACAATATCTAAAAGCTGATCAAACATCAATTGCCCATTTATTTAACAGTGTATAAACAAAATTTGGTACATACGTACAATGGAAAATGGAATATTACTCAGCAATAAAAAGAATGGGTTACTTATACATGACAAAATGAAGAAATCTCAAAATCATTTTACACAGTGAATAAGCCTAAGAGAAAAGATGACATGCTGTATGATTCTATACATACCATCCAGATCACTGGTTATCTGGAGATGGGTTTGGAGGGAAGAATGGCCTGAAAAGAGGCATAATCAACCATTTGGAAATGAAGGAAATATTCTGTATCTTGATGCAGTGGTGTTCATTGGCCACAAAACTCACAGAGTTGTTCACTTTAAATACATACTGTTTATTTCAAACCAATTATTCCTCAATAAAGTGTTAAGAAAAATAACGTGCAGGTCTTCTTTAGATTCAAGAATTTATATTTTTGAGCAATGATTCAGAAATATCTTTTTTTTTTTGAAAAAGATTTCATCTTCATGTGAAGAATAGGAAGCTGCACAATAAAATAGAAAATTTAGTTTTGCTTATTCATAATTACATATTTATTATTTTTAACTATTTAGATATTCTTATATTAAAAACTGATTATTAAAAGGAGGCTAAATTTTTAAATATAATTGTTAGTGTAGCAGCAGCTGAGTGAGGATTAAATACCATAAACACTGCTGCTGCTGCTGCTAAGTCGCTTCAGTTGTGTCCGTCTCTGTGAGACCCCATAGATGGAAGCCCACCAGGATCCCCTGTCCCTGGGATTCTCCAGGCAAGAACACTGGAGTGGGTTGCCATTTCCTTCTCCAGTGCATGGAAGTGAAAAGTGAAAGTGAAGTCGCTCAGTCGTGTCCGACTCTTCCCGACCCCATGGACGGCAGCCTACCAGGCTCTTTCATCCATGGGATTTTCCAGGCAAGGGTACTGGAGTGGATTGCCATTGCCTTCTCTGACCATAAACACTACCTTTTAGTAAAATTAGCTAGTTATGACTCTACAATCAGCTATAATTATAAATGTAATGGGATGCCACAAGATGAGATTAAATTAATAATAATGCTTTAGATAAATTTGGTCTTTAGATAAATGTAGCACTCTTTTGCTTGTAAAATACAGAATCTTTCATGCAACACGCTGAGTCCTATAATGGAACAAGCCTTCAAGAAATTCGTAATTCTTTTCAGTTTCACCTCACCTAAATCCCAGGCACAGGTTCTTTGCTCACTGGATATTAGTATTCTTTTATTAAACTGAGAAGTAAGAGTTTCTGTAAAGTCAAGACAGTTGACTATCAAGCACATAGGCAAACCAGGATGAGAAAGCTCAGTCTGACCTGACTTTATTTTGCTAACTCTTAATGATTAACTATTATTACTCATACTTTTCTTCTCATTTTGTTAGGTGGTATTTCCCCAGTTAGAGATGTTCAAACATGAGAAGTCATTACTCACTTCAGCCTTGTTTTAACTTTATCAACCATTAATTAATATGCAGTTTAGTTTATCTGTAATTGTAAAGGTATTCTCTCTCTCCACTGTCATAAGACAGTGATTATCTTCTATGAATATTTATCTAAGACAAGTTACCAATGTGATTTTTCTAAAATATCAATTTGAACACAATATATTCTTTAAAGAAAAATCCTTAGTGTTTTCCTGTGGTCTGCAGAAAATAAGCCAACCTCCTTGTCTTCTTATACAGATGTGCAAAATTTCCATGAATTTCCTTTTAAGTCTTAAATCTCACTCCCTCTCTTTTACATTAATATCAGGAATTAAATTTTTGAAAGTTTAACATATCACTATTTAATTGCCTTTGCACAGAAACTTTTCTATTTTACCTTGCTCAAGTTCATTTATGTTTACAAATGTACTTATGAAGTTTTCCCTGATCATAATATCACTCATCTATAGAAGCTGCTCTGTCTTTGTAATTTCTACCCTTGTGGCTCAGCTGGTAAAGGATCTGCCTGCAATGTGGAAGACATGGGTTCAATCCCTGGGTTGGGAAGATCCCTTGGAGAAGGATACTGGAGCTACCCACTCCAGTATCCTGGCCTAGAGAATTCCATGGACTGTCCATAGAGTTGCAAAGAGTCGGACACAACTGAGAAACTTTCACTCACTTTATTCACTGGGTTTACCATATGACGTGTTATTAATAGCTCTCTATTTAGCTATTTTTTCCATCAATTACTGTGAGCTCAAGTACAGAAATCATTTAAAATTGGGAATTTTTATAGGGCACAGAGTATATAAAAATTCAGTAAGTATTAATTTGATGAATGAATTCTCACTAAGGCATATATAACAAAATATGAATTATCTTTACTCTTGTTTATTTTTATTACAGTTTCCTTGTGAAAAAGTACAATTAAAAAAAACATTTATCAGTTTAGTAGATATTCAAATGAAGGGGAGAAATAATAATGATTCAAGCCAGAGAAACCATGAGATAAATGTGCCACTCGGTTAGCCTCTGGACAATTAAGAGTTACTTACATTTCACACTTGAGACTGTGTACTGCAGAGTATCTGATTCTCTCACCAGACATTCACAAAGATTTCTTTAGTAAATCTGGTATTTTGTTCTTTCTTTCTTAATACATCAGACTGTGTTACCTCTACCAAGTATGTATGTATGTATGTATGTATGTATGTATATATATAACATATGGTACTGACTAAAGATAAACAATCCATCCCAAACAACAGCCTCAAAGAGAAAGAAGTAAAGTTGGAATATATATGTCCTAAAAAAAAATTACATGGAAACCATTATCATTATCCAAAAGGAAGTACAGAAAAAGTCATTCCATTTCAAAATCAACAGCCAGACAAAATATAGTCCATCTTCCTGATGTACATATTCTGATTAAGTCCAAATACACCTTCCAAAGTATATATTCTTTGTATATGGGATTCAAACAAATAAAATCTGTTAAGATTTGAATCAGTGCTTCTCTAAGTTATTATGAAGTGCAGTACTTTCAGATCCTTCTTCACAGTCCAACTCTCACATCCATATATGACCACAGGAAAAACCATAGCCTTGCTGAGACGGACCTTAGTCAGCAAAGTCATGTCTCTGGTTTTGAATATGCTATCTAGGTTGGTCATAACTTTTCTTCCATGGCAATAATTAATTAAAGATGTAAGAATGTTTTAGATAGATGCGCTCTTCAATTTATTTAGGCATATTTTACTAGCACTCTTGCATGCAAAATATAGAATTTTTCATGCAACACTCTGAGTCCTATAATGGAACAAGCCTTCAAGAAAGAAATTCCTAATTCTTTTCAGTTCACCTCAGCTAAATCTGAAGCACAGAGTCTTTGCCTGTTAGATATTAGTGTCATCATTAAATTAAACTGAGAAATAGGAGTTTCTGCAAAGTAAAGACAATTGACTATGGAGCACATAAGCAAAACTGGAATTAGAAAGCTCAGTCTGACCTGACATTATTTTCTTAACTCAATGATTAACTATTATTACTTATATTTTCCTCCTCATTTTGTGAGGCAGAGTTTCCTCAGAGATGCTCAAACATTAGAAGTCATTATTCACTCCCACCTATTTCTTATTTTATCATCCATTAATCAGTGTTCAGTTTAGTTTACCTATAGTTTTAAAGGTATTCCCTCTTTTCACCATCTTGTGTAAGACTATCATCCTTAAAGCCACCATAACTTCGTACTTGAACAATCACACATTTTCTGTGATTATCTTCTTCCATGAATATTTATCTACCACAAGTTACCAATGTGATTTTTATAAAATGCCTACTAGAACACAATATATCTTAAAAAAAATCCCCAGTGCTCCCTGCTGCCTGCAGAAAAAAGTCATTTATATCATCATCTGTAGAAGCTCTTCTCACTTTGTAATTTCTACATATGCCTTTATTCACTGGGTTTACCATATGACTATTAGATATTCTCCCTCAATTAGTGTGATCTCAAGTACAGAAATTATTTACACCTCGGAATTTTTATAAGCAAAGAGTACATCAAAATTCAATAAATATTAATTTGATGAATGAATTCTCCCTAAGGCATATACAGCAAAATGTGAATTATCTTTACTTGTTTATCAGTTTTCTTATGAAAAAGGAGAATTTTCAAAAATAATTTATCAGCTTAGTAGATATTCAAATGAAGGGAGAAATAATAATGATTTAATTCAGAGAAACCATGAAATAAATGTGCCATTCATTTAGCCATTTGGCAACTGTTAATCACTCAGTCATGTCCAACTCTTTGTGACCCTATGGACTGTAGCCTGCCAGGCTGCTCTGTCCATGGAATTCTCCAGGCAAGAATACTGGAGTGGGTTGCAATTCCTTTCTCCATTAAGTGCTAATTACATTTCACACTTCAGACTCTATGTACTACAGACTATCTGATTCTCTCACTAGACATTCACAAAGATTTCTTCAGTAAATCTAATATTTTTTTTGCTTTGCTTAATATATCAGATTGTATTATCTCTATCAAGTAAACATATATGCACAAAACATATGTGACTGACTCAAGATAAACAATACATCTCAAACAACAATCTCAGAGTTTGGAGTAAAATTGGAATATGTACTTCCTAAAAACAAACTACAAGGCAATCATGATCATTATCCGAAATGAAGATGAACATGAAGTGAAGTACAGAGAAAGTAATTTCATTCCAAAACCAACAGCCAGACAGAGCAGTACAAATGTATTCTTTGACATTAAGTATATAGGATTCAAACAAAGAGTCTCTAAGATTAATGGGTACATTTTTTTTTTGAATCAGTCCTTCCCCAGGTTGTTATAAAACTTAGTGCTTTCAGTTATATTACATTTACTTAATTCAATTTTCAGTTAATATAGAATTAAATAAGCTTAGTTTATTCCCTAGGATCTTCCTCAGAGCTTCTTTGACATCCTTGTTTCTCAGAGAGTAAATCAAAGGATTCAACATGGGAGTGACCAGGGTGTAACATAAGGAGGCCACTTTACTCAGCTCAGGAAATCTGTCAGGGATGAAATACATAAAGATGATGGCACCATACAGTACACTCACGACTCCTAGGTGAGAGCTGCAAGTGGAGAAGACTTTCTTTCGCCCCTCAGTGGAGCGTATTTTTAGAACTGTGGATACAATATATATATATGACACAATGATGACAATTATGGTAGGCAAAATGATAATGCTGCATAAGAAAAAGGATACCATCTTATGAATGTAGAGATCAGAACAAGAAATCCTCTGAAGTGGACGGTCATCACAGTAAAAATGGTCAATGGTCCGAGAAGCACAAAAGGATAAAGTAAATGTCATGCTGGTCTGAAGAACTGAGCTGATGCAGCCACAAAAATAGGAACCAACTACCAACTGAACACAGAGACGTGTTGACATCTGGACAGAGTAGAGGAGTGGGTTGCAGATGGCAATGAAGCGGTCATAAGCCATGACTGCCAGGAGAAACCCCTCAGTCACAATGAAGAGGGCAAAGAGAAAGAGCTGGGTCACACAGCCTGCAAATGAGATGGACTTGCTCTCAGACCAGAAGTTGATCATAGCCTTGGGTGCAATAACAGATGAATAGAAGAGATCAACGAAAGACAGGTTGCCTAGGAAGAAATACATTGGTGTGTTCAGCCGGGGGTCAGTCATAATAATGACCATCATGCCAAGGTTCCCTAGAAGGATCATGGCATAGACAAGCAGAAAAAGCAGGAAGAGGAGAATGTGGAGCTCTGGGCGGACCCTGAAGCCGACAAGAATGAAGTCAGTCACTTCTGAGTGGTTGCTTGTTTCCCTGTCACCCATGGCAGAAATCTGCTGAGAGGCACAAGGCAAAATAAATGAAACTTTGGCCTTGATGCTAGTGCTATTAATACGTTCTTAAATGAATAATTAAATTATTTACAGCTTAATAAGTTATTGCATACAAAACAATTTTAATGTCAGGAAGATGGAAGAATTTGAACTAGATGTCATTAGGCTTCTTAAACTGTTATTCTATTAAGCAGTGAAAGATGTTCTTTGGTTATTTTATTTAAATCATAATTGGCAGGGATTTCTGAAAGAAATTAGCCTATTTTATTGCCTAAAATCACTCACATTCTAAATTTCTATTCTTAAAATATTTATAGCTAGAGGCTTTCTTCATCTAAAATTGTAGAATGCACATTATCTAAAATAGAAGTAGCTCATGTAATCTATATGATAGTGTTTATAGCCCTCATGATAGTGAAGTTAGTGTTTGGTTCATTACATGACAGTAGTAAATAAACTGAAAATATTTTTACCTTATTTTAGCTCAGTATATTTCATTTTCCTTATTTATGTAGGCCATTTTTGAACACAGAATAAAATAGACATTATTGGCATAATTATAATGCACATTATCTAAAATAGAAGTAGCTCATGTAATCTATATGATAGTGTTTATAGCCCTCATGATAGCGAAGTTAGTGTTTGGTTCATTACATGACAGTAGTAAATAAACTGAAAATATTTTTACCTTATTTTAGCTCAGTATATTTCATTTTCCTTATTTATGTAGGCCATTTTTGAACACAGAATAAAATAGACATTATTGGCATAATTAATAACATTCAAAAATCACTAAGTAAAGATAAAATAATTGAAGTTTCCAGAGAAGGCAATGGCACCCCACTCCAGTACTCTTGCCTGGAAAGTCTAATGGACGGAGGAGCCTGGTAGGCCGCAGTCCATGGGGTCACTAAGAGTCGGACACCACTGAGCGACTTCACTTTCGCTTTTCACTTTCATGCATTGGAGAAGGCAATGGCACCCCACTCCAGTATTCTTGCCTGGAGAATCCCAGAGACAGAGGAGCCTAGTGGGCTGCCATCTATGGGGTCGTACAGAGTCGGAGACAACTGAAGCAACTTAGCAGTAGCAGTAGCAGCAATGGAATTTTCAAATATTTTTTTTCAGGTCAAAGCCATTCTCCCAATATATACATTTTTATTGCCTCATTATAAATATTTCATTTTCTTTAACAGTCATTTAAAAAATATCATAGTCATTTAGACTTCTTTTTGAGACAGAGAAAGAAGGTAGTGAATATTCCAATCCTTACACTGCAGTGAGTGACTTTCTACCAAGGCTCTATCAATTCAAAGAGATCTCACTGTTTAGATAATGCAAGTAAACATCACTGATATACATAAAGGGAAATGCCTTTCCTGATTCTGTTAAACCTTAGGTGTTTTAAGATAAATATAATTGGGTAACCATGGATATTTAAAGACCATAGCAATTTGCATCGTCCAGAGTCCATGATCATGAGCTAGAGTATGGGTAGTGGTGTTTATGATGGTGTTAGTTATTTAAAACCTGTGAAACCTTCCTCAGGATACTTCAGCAGTGAATTTTTGCTCATCTTCTGTGATGGATTCCACTGGGAGAGGAGTAATCGTAAAGTCAATTATGGTGCCATAAGTGAAGACTCTTGGGCTGTTGTCCATGAGGACTGAAGTAACCTTAGGTACAAACAAATAGTCTAATAATAGTCAAAAATAAGGAAAAATCAGAAAAATTCACTTGAAATTATTACCTGTATATCTTGATATAGCTATGTTTCATGATATGACAAATGCCCTCTAAATCACAAATTCAAAAACTTATCATGGTTGCTAATTCTGTTCTCCTATATTTAAATACCAAACAGAAAATATACTGAAGGGAAAGATAGCATTCATACAATTAACTTTATATCCTTAGCAAAAATACTTATGAGATTAGGATCTCTATTTAAAAATTCCTTTAAAACTGCAGTGTGACTAAAAGACTACATTAAAATCACAGACATACTATGGTATTTAGTAAGCCCAACTTGATAAAAATGTCATTTTTCTAAAATATTTTTATAAGTTAATGTTAATGTTATTTTTTAAAAGCCAGTTTTAAAATTAAAAATTATGTTTAGAATTTATCTTGGCTTTTAAAGTGTATAGATAGCAAAAATAATGTGGGACCAGAGCTTCTCTTTTATTATAATTCAGTATTAGTAAAAGCTCAATCAGTTTAGGAAGAGAAGGTAGATTGGATATTTTAAACAGCAAAGTATTAAATAAAGTTAGTTAAGGCCTGTTGACTGCAAGGAGATGCAACCAGTCCATTCTAAAGAAGATCAGTCCTGGGTGTTTATTGGAAATTGAAACTCCAATACTTTGGCCACCTCATGGGAAGAGTTGACTCACTGGAAAAGACTCTGATGCTGGGAGAGATTGAGGGAAGGAGGAGAAGGGGACAACAGAGGATGAGATTGCTGGATGGCATCACCGACTCGATGGACATACGTTTGAGTGAACTCTGGGAGTTGTGATGGACAGGGAGGCCTGGCGTGCTGCGATTCATGGGGTCGCAGAGTTGGACACAACTGAGTGAACTGAACTGAACTGAAGGCCTGTTGGTCATCTATATATATATATATTTAATAGCTATTCAGATCCTCTGCCTGTTTTTTAATCAGGTTGTAGTTTTGTTTGTTTTACTTTTTTGAAGTTGAGTGGCAATAGTTTTTTATATATTTTGGATATCATCATTTTTATCAGATATATTGTTTGCAAATATTTTCTCCTATTCAATAGGCTGCTCTTTCATTATGTTGACAGTTTCCTTCACCTTGCAAAAGATTTTTGGTTTGATGTTGTTCCTTTTTTTTTTTTTAACTTCTGTTACCCTTGCCAGAGGAAACAGATTGAAAAATATACTGCTAAGACTAACGTTAAAGAACACACTGTCTATGGTTTCTTCTAAGAGTTTTATGGTTTTAGATCCTATTTTAAGTTTTAAGTCCAATCTGAATTTATTTTTGTATGTGGTATGAGAAAATAAAAAATTTGATTATTTTGCATGTAGCTATGCAGGTTTCTGAACACCATGTATTGAAGGACATGTCTTTCCCCCTATTTTATTGTAGATTAATTGATAGGAAACCTGGATTTACTTATAGGCTCTCTATTCTGTTCCATTGATCTATGTGTCTGTTGTTGTGCCAGTACTATATTAATTAGCTTTGTAGTACAGTTTGAAATAGTCTCATGATATTTCCAGTTTCGTCCTTCTTGCAAGATAGTTTTGGCTATTTGGGAACTTTTATTCATGTGTTTCCATAAAAATTTTAGAACTATAGCTCTGCTGTAGTTCTATAGTTATCTGTAAATATACAATTAGCATTTTATTAGGGATTGCATTGGATCTGTAGGTTGCCTTGTGTAGTATGGTCATTTTAACAATATTAATTCTTCCAAATGAGTATGGTGTATCTTTCTGTTTGTGTTATCAATTGTTTCCATCAGTGTCTTACATTTTTCCAAGTTCAGATCTCTTATCTCCTTAAATTTAAGCCTAGATTCTTTATTATTTTTGATGCAATTATGAATTGTATTTTTCTTAAATTCTCTTTATTGTTCACAATTAGTGTATAGAAACACTACAGAATTCTGTATAAACTTTTTATCTAATACCTTTACTGAATTCATTTATTAAGTCTAATAGCTTTTTTTTTTTTCCAGTGACTTTAGGATTGACTGTGTGTAGTAGTAACATACCATTTGCCAACATTGACAGTTTCTTTCTTTCTTTCCAATTTGGATTATTTTTCTTTTCCATGTTTGATGATCTTGCTTATTCCTAATTTAGAAGAAGTACCTTCAACTTTTCACTGTTAAGCATAAGGTTGGTTGGGAGGTTGTTTTACATATATATACATATATGTATATATATGTAAATATATATATAGCCTTTATTATGTTGAGATATGTTCCATCTAGATCTTCATTGTTGATCATTTCAGTGACAGTGCATGTTGAATCACATCAAAAGATTTTTATGCTTCTAGTGAGATGATCATATAACTCATCAATAACACTGAATTGGTGACACTGACTCATCCTTGCATCCTGGGGTAAATCCCACTTGAAGATGGTGTGTGATACTTTTAACACATTGTTGAAAATGTTTTTTTTTTTGTTAATATATTGTTGAGCAGTTTTGCATCTTATTCAACAGTGATGGTGACCTTTATCTTTGGTTGTAGTGTCACGTCTGGTTTTGTCATTAGGGTGATGTTGGCATCATAGAATGAATGTGAAAGTTGTTCCCTCTTCAGTTTTTAGCATAGTTTGAGAAGGATAGGTGTTAAGTCTTCTTGAACTGTTTGATATTATTCACCTGTGAAGCTGTCCGGTCTGGACTTCTGTTTGTTGGGAGGTTACTATTACTGATTAAAGTTACTGACAATAAGTCTGTTCATTTTTTCTATTTCTTCTTAATTCAGTCTTAGGAGATTATACATTTCTAGGAATTTGTTCATTTTATTGGCATGACTGTTCTTATTAATGTTTTATCATTCTTTGTGGGGCTTCCCCAATGACTCAGGAGGTAAAGATTCTGCCTGCAGTGTAGGAGACACAGGAGATGTGGGTTCAATCCCTGGGTCAGGAAGATTCCCTGAAGGAGGGCATGGTAATCCACTCCAGCATTCTTGCCTGGAGAATACCACAGAGGAGTCTCATAGACTACAGTTCAAAGGATCACAAACAGTCAGACACAACTTGCAGTGAGCACAATATTTTTTGTATTTCTGTGGTTTATAATTTTTTCTCTTGCTTCTGATTTTATATCTTTGAGTTTGCTCTCTCTGTGTCTCTTTTTTATTTTTCCTGATGAGTCTGGCTAAAAGTTCATCAATTTTGTTTATCTTTTCAAATAACTGATCTTTGTTTTGTTGGTCTTTCTATTGTTAGTCTTGATTTTATTTATTTCTGTTCTAATCCTTATTATTTCTTTCTTACTACTCACTTTGTAGTGGTCTTAATTTATATTTCTCTTTTTTTTTTTCTTATTGTTTCTTTAGAGATGAGATACAGTTCAGTTCAGTCACTCAGTCGTGTCCGACTTTTTGTGACCCCATGAATCGCAGCACACTAGGCCTCCCTGTTCATCACCAAATCCCGGAGTTCACCCAGACTCACATCCATTGAGTCAGTGATGCCATTCAGCCATCTCATCCTCTGTTGTCCCCTTCTCCTCCTGCCCACAATCCCTCCCAGCATCAGAGTCTTTTCCAATGAGTCAACTCTTCGCATGAGGTGGCCAAAGTACTGGAATTTCAGCTTTAGCATCACTCCTTCCAAAGAAATCCCAGGGCTGATCTCCTTCAGAATGGACTGGTTGGAGCTCCTTGGAGTCCAGGGGACTCTCGAGTCTTCTCCAACACCACAGTTCAAAAGTATCACTTCTTTGGCACTCAGCCTTCTTCACAGTCCAACTCTCACATCCATACATGACCAAAGGAAAAACCATAGCCTTGACTAGATGGACCTATGAGATTAGATTGTTTATTTGAGATTTTTCTTTCTTCCAGAGGTAGGACTGTACCATTATAAACTTCCCACTTGGGACTTCTTTTCCTGCTTCCCATAATTTGAATCACTGATTCTCATTGTCATTTGTCTCTAGTTACTTTTGATTTCCTCTTGATTTCTGCACTGACTCATTGGTTATTTAGTAGCATATTGCTTCATCTCCACATGTTTTTGTAGTTTTTTTCTTATAGCTGATTTCTGCATGCATGCATGCTCAGTCACTTTAGTTGTATCCAACTCTTTGTGACTCTATGTACTTTAGCCTGCCAAACCCCTCTGTCTATGGCATTTTTCTCAGCAAGAATACTGAAGTGGGTTGCCATGCCCTACTCCAGGGGATCTTCTTGACCCAGGAATTGAACTCATATCTCCTGTATCTCCTTCACTGCAGGCAGGTTCTTTCCTACTGAGCCACAGGAGAAGCCCTTAGTTGATTTCTAGTCTCATGCTGTTATAATCAGAAAAGATGCTTAATATTATTTCAGTCTTCTTAAATATACTGAAACTTGTTTTCTCGTCTAGTGTGTGATCTGTCCTTGAGAATGTTCTGTGTATACTTGAGAACAGTGTGAATTTACATATATATAAACAGTGTGAATATATATATATTAAACATATATAAGCTCAAACATCACACACACACACACACATACTGAACTGAACTGAATACTAAATAAGTACTAATACTAATACTGAGAATCACAGTTAGTCCTAGAGCAAGGGTTATCACTGGATAAAGTTAGGGATCCACGAACCCAAGAGTTAGAATATATTTCATAGACGTACAACTTCATTCTCCCTTTTATTATGGGAAAACTAAGCCTAACACGTTTAAGAAATATATCTATGGTCACACTCCTGTTAAGGATCAGCATCAGAGCTAGGAGCGAAAAAGCGAGTTAGATATTTCTGAATGGTTTTTCTATGTCAAATCTGTACTGATTCTACAGGGAAGTGGATTTTAAAAGATTCACACATCCATCTGTACACATGGAAAACATTACAATAAATATTTGGCAGATCTGTCAAGCATTTTAAAAATAGAAGAGGTGTTCTGAATTCTAAAAATGCAATAGCCAAGGCAATTATTAGTTCTAAAACTATTTTTTAATTATACAAGAATGGGAATATCATCATTGCTTGGCTAAACGGTAAATAATATTTATACAGCCACAAAACTATTGGAATGACTGAAGAACTGTAAGAATGAATGACATCAAAAATTGACAAATCTAGAAATAACAGTGTGAACAACCTACATAGAAATGTGGAGATAAGTATACAAGTGTTTTAAAGGACTACATCTGAGGAGTGCAGTGGGTGGTAAGAGATGGTTGAAGCAAGGGACTGTTGTTTTTCTTATGCCTTTCAGCACTTGTTTTAGTGATTTGAACAAAGAAACAATAATAAGGTATTGGAATAATAGGGGATTAGGTACTAAAGGATATAGAAGACTATCAAGAATATAAAAATAGCAGATGATATACAGAGAAGCCACTATTCCTAGGACCAAGGCAGAGAACCCAGGAAGGAAAAAATCTGGAAGACACTTCCTACTCCAGGGCTGGTCTCTAAGACCTGTTCTCAAGGGGGCAACTGGGCCCTACAGCATGGTGTAACAGGACAGAGGGACTGCATTGGCAGGATTCACTGGGACATCATCATCTGGGGTTCAAAATAAACCATTGTAGGGAGGTGCCGCAAAAGTGACACTCACCAAGAAATTTGTTTTCTGGGATGCCAGATGTTGCTCCCATGAGAAAGTGTCTCAGAACTTGCTAGGATGTCACTTGAATGGCAGTGTTGAGAACAGGTATCCAAAGAGAAGAGCCAGGCCATGTAACTCACCCTGAAGCTACCTAAGGGGGTTCCAAGGAGGCTATTCACTGGGAGATGCGATTATTCTTTGCCAAAGTGCAGCACTTTGGCATGAAGAAGTGACAAAGGAAACCATTTACTGGGAGGAGCAATGCCAGTGGCATTTGCACTGGTGCTTACTTCTGCTGCCTCTCATTTCTATTTATATTTTCCCTGCTCTTGAGTCTCTGTTCTCAAATATATTTTATCATTGTTTTATAATACACGTTTGAAGGTTGTCTCAGTAACGCCTAATTACTGAAAATTTCAAGTGACCTTTCAAATAAAAATATGCACTGAGGGGAAGCAAGGAGAGGGAGAGAGAAGGCACTAACTGAGCCCACAAGGAGCTCCCAAGAATGGTGACCATCAGTGTTGGATACACTGGCACCTATAACCCTCTATGGTCTAGCCCCACATGCCCCTTTATCATCATCTTTGATCCCTGTTCAACAGTTCTCTATTATTTTACTACAGTTTATCTACTGTCCTGCACAGACCTTATTCTTATTGCTAGTCAACATTCTTCTCACATCCTCTCCTTGGAAGTCACTTTTCTTCTCCCTTTTCAGCTGTTTCACTGCTGCCCAAGACCAACTATTCTGGCATACAGGGATTTCTCTCCTTTCTGAACATCAATTGTACTTAATTCTATATCACCCACTGCAAGGTCATATTCATTTTTGGCAAAGTAGAATAGTGGAACATGCATAGACCTATAGTCAGACAGGTTGGATTCAAGTCCTGGTTCTCTAATATTTTGGCTATATTTCCTGACCTCTCTAAATCTCTATGTTTCCATTATAATTTAGGGAAGGTTATACCTTCTTTGTAGGGCTGTTGTGAGAACTGAATGATATTACATGCATATATGTGCCTTGAAAGTTTTGCTAAATGACAAACACATATAGTTTGTGTTAGTGTTTGTGTGTTTCCACTCTATCTAGAATATGTTAGTAATAGAACAACAGTAATTGTTTATATTGCATCTAGCACATTTTTCAGTACATAGTAGGCATACATACATAAACACTAAGGTGATTAAAATCAAATCAGTTTCCATAAAAATATAAACTGCTCTGTCTGCACTGTATTTGCTTTATCCATCCTTATTTGTACCCATTAGATGCATCCAAGTTACAATATTCATCACTGCCGGAATTACTGGTGAAAAGCAATTTGAACTGGTAACATCCATCTTGGCTCTGTCAAACCCTCGGTTTGTAAAAGCAGTTTGGAACTCAGGAGCTGTCACAGCAATAACACTCACTTGATACATTTTACAGATAGCGATTGCTGATAAGTGTTCTTGCAATGAAGTACTCAAATAACTGGTATGACTAGAAATGTCAGTCACAGATCAGTCAAGTGGGAAATGTTAGGAAATAAATTTCACCAGCAGTCCTAGAATTCCTAAAAATTTTTTTCTTTTAAAATATAAGGTGTGTCTTAGAGATTCCAAACAAACTATACTGATGGAGCAGTTTGTGGGCAGGGTGGGAAGGGGCAGAGCTAAACAGAAGTAAAGGCGGTCTTGGTTCTGCGGCCTGGTGTAAAGAAAACGCACTTGGGAGTCAGTCACACCAGGGGCCAAACTCAATGCCATCGTTTACCACGGCTGGCAAGGTAAACATAAAGCCTCCGTATTTTTATATCTAAAATGACCATAATGCAGTTGTCCTAAAGATTAAAAATAGGTTTCTAAAGCACCTGAGACAAGGCACTCTGTGCAACTTGAGTGATGTGCACTGTATAGGGTTAACTCAGTAGAATGAGGTGATAGTTGAAGGTTGGCCTATGGATCCACGCCACAAAATCTCCAACATACTGGTCCAGAAAGTAAGAGCCTATGTCCTGGCCTCAGCAAAAACTACAGCCTCCCCTCCTCAGCAAGTATCTTTCCCAGGGTCACAGGCTTAGTCAGTAGTTCACTTTCGCCTGGGCCTGCTGCATTCAAGACAACTTCTGAGATGGCTGTATTTAGCAACAGAATCCTCCCTCTCCCTCCTGCCCATGAATGACTCATTAGAAATGTCACTTGGCACCCACGGGGTGCGCAGCACGCTGACAGTGTCTAATGGATTCAGTTATGATTAGCCAGGGTCTGTGCTTTAAAGGTAACAATGATCCTTGTGTTGTCCTCACTGGGGTACTAAGGTAGAGGCTGGAAATGAATTTGATGAGATCTGACATTGTATCTCCTGAAGAACTTAACCTCCAGGAGTTTCTTGTAATATAGTTGTGAAGGTTAAATGAAATTAGATTTGTGAAGCATTTAGAATAGTGTCAAGCAAGTAGTGATCAATAGTAGCAACAACATTATTAGAATAAGTAGCTCCTATAAGGACAAAATTGCCAGAAATACCAACCCTAGAAACTTCAATAAAGGATTATGCATTACTTTTAAATTAGATTGCTTTTCGGACATTAAAGTGACAGAAGGGAACAAACAGAAAACAGCTTCAGTGAGGTAAAAGCTCTGTGACCTTTTTCTGTTGTCAGCTGCTGATTAGGGGAGCTGTGTTTTACCACTGGGTAGAAGGCAATGGCACCCCACTCCAGTACTCTTGCCTGGAGAATCCCACGGACGGGGGAGCCTGGTGGGCTGCTGACTATGGGGTCACACAGAGTCAGACACAACTGAAGCGACTTAGCAGCAGCAGCAGCAGCATGTTGTTGCTTTATGAGATGGTGGAGGTGGAGGTGGAGGTGGGAACCTTGGGCGAATCGATGAATATTGCTCAGACTCAGTTTCCTTTGGTAAAGTGAGGTTGTTGGAATAGAACCATTTGGGTGGTTTTCAGGTCTGCTCTACTATGATTCTTAAACATGGGATCTGTGATTGCGCTGGTAAGAAGAAAGTTCTGTGGTGGGAGAAAGGAACAAAAATAGGGACAGAAGTTCTTGGAGTTGAGATTAAAAATGAAAGTGCTTTTAAGGGAGTAACCAAGCAATACATTTGCTTGGAGGCATGGCTTTTTAAATGTCTGCTTACTGACTGTGACACATAAGCTTGAAGAGAGTTCCTATAACAAGTTGACAATAATTTGATTTTTTCCTCTGTTGTCTAACACTCTAAATTCTTATTTCCTAGGTTACCATAGAGCTCTGTCTAGCCAATGTCACTCAGTGAGTTTTGACTGTGTAGGCTTAATAGGATGCCAGTTTTGTATATTGCTATTTACTCCCTAACCCTTCAAATGAAATGTTCTTCTCATTCCCCGAAATAAAATATCAACAATGCTACTAGACAAGTCTTCAACTTAAACCTCTCAAAAACAGAGCCCTTCTATTTCTGTCTGCTGAAGAAAGGAGGATTCCCCACCCCCCATCATGAAGCAATATATGCAAGGTGGGTGGGGAAGAGTGTGCTGGATGCAACGGGCCAGAATCTCAAGCTAGAGTGGAGGTGCATTTCCCCAAGGAGACTCTAAAGTCAGAAATACAGTGTGGGAGGGAAGCAGGATGTCTCAGCTCAGAGCGGGTAAAAGAAATCATACACTGAAGTCTGTGTATGATAACATTGACAAAGAAGACAGAGAAGGGTCCACTCTCCCTATCACCAACAGAAATCCCCTCCAAATTCCACTCAAGATCTCATTTCCATTACAAGCTCCACGTAGTTCTTATTAGATGGAATGCGTTTGCCTGAAGGGCACTTTATTCCCCATTTCTTTGGTTTATTGGAGGTGGGATCCCCCCCACCACCAAAGCTCCTGGCCTCTTGCCCTACCTTGTCTGACAAAGAAGACAGAGAAGGGTCCACTCTCCCTATCACCAACAGAAATCCCCTCCAAATTCCACTCAAGATCTCATTTCCATTACAAGCTCCACGTAGTTCTTATTAGATGGAATGCGTTTGCCTGAAGGGCACTTTATTCCCCATTTCTTTGGTTTATTGGAGGTGGGATCCCCCCCACCACCAAAGCTCCTGGCCTCTTGCCCTACCTTGTCTCATCTCCAAGTAGGAGTGATCTGTTTGGTGAAGAGAGGAATCCAGTATGCACAGCTCAGCTTATTGCACCCCTGTTCTCTTGGGGGCAGCCTTCCCCCCAGAGAAAGGCCTTCTGCTAAAAGGTCCCTGCTCTGATGGGAGGCTGGCTGACTCCATTCTTCAGCACGAGGAGGCCTGTATGAGGGCAGATGGAAACCACACTTTCCACCATTTAATGTGCAATCAACACATCTTTCCTACTAGTTTGTCCTATTTTACATTTTGTTCAGAACACAGGTGGGCAGTGGGGGAAGCTATTGTCTGCTTCTCTCCGGTCATAAAATTTGATGGACGTACATCCTAGTGGAAAATCTGCTACAACATCCTTAACCATTTCTTACTGCCGGGGCCAACTCATTTCTGCTGATTTTTTCCTCTCCCACGGCCTCTTGTTCCCCCAAAGCCATATGATAATGCATGAGACTGATTATTAAGGAATCCATCTGTATGATGCAGTGATTAATGAAACAGAATAGTCTAGACCAAAAAAAGATTAACTTCATAGTTAATGTGTTTCAGCCATCAATTTAAGTAGAACAATAACTGCTTGAAATTGAATCTTGCTGTAGAGAAAATGTGGGCTGAAAATAGCTCTGTATCTGCCTAAACCAGCTGACTAAATCACAGAATTTAGTAGGGAGCATACATAGTCTGAATTCACTCTCTCTTCTGTATCCGAAGTGCAGTGACAGGCATGATGTAGTCCGTCAGTCATGTCTGACTCTTTGTGACCCCATGGACTATAGCCCGCCAGGCTTTTCTGTCTGTGGAATTCTCTAGGCAAGAGTACTGGAGTGGATTGCCATCCCCCTCTCCAGAGGATCTTCCTGACCCAGGGATAGAACCTGGGTCTCCCTTATTGCAGGCAGATTCTTTACCATCTCAGCCATAGGAGAGGGTTAAAAGCAGCATGATTTCTCATCTTGGTTTTGTCACTGATCTATCACTGAGCTAACAGACAACACAGCTAACAGATAACCCTTTTGAACCTCGCATTTATCTCCATAAAATGGGGATGATAATAACTACCTAGCAATATTCTAGGAATATTATATAATGCATGTGAACAACATTTATATTCTGCAATATATTTATTTGTTCTTTAGTTGCTCAGTCATGTCCAACTCTTTGCAACCTCAAGGACTGTAGCCCATCAGGATCCTCTCTCCATGGGATTTTCCTGACAAGATTACTAGAGTGGGTTGTGAATTCCTTCTCCACAATATCATCAATTTGCTCTTGCTGATTAGTCATTTAAGTCATGTCTAACTTTTTTGTGACAATACTGGAAAGAGAAAGAACCTTACATGTTTAAAATCAGTTAAGCCATTTAGTGCATGGTCAAGAGAAGAGCCTGTCTTCTTGTCTTCTGTGTGTGTGCTCAGTTGTATTCAACTCTTAGAAGCCCCCATGGACTGTACCCACCAGGCTCTCCTGCCCATGGAATTTTTCAGGCAAGAATACTGGAATGGGTTGCCATTTCTTCCAATCCATGGATCAAGCCATTGTCTCCTGTGTCTCCTGCATTAGCAAGCATACTCTTTACCACTGGTGCCACCTGGGAAGCTGCTTTAATGTTTTCTAGTTTCTCCTAAAGTTTCTCAAACTGAGGTCCAAGGACTACTTTTAAACAAACACATTTTTAAACCCTACTCTGGTTCAAAATCAGAGTATCTATAGGCAAGCCTTGGAATCTTTAACAAAGAAAGCTAAGTTTAGGAAGGAACCACTACATCTGATCCAAAAGTTATTTTTAATATTTACACAATATTGCATTCTCATCAATCATCAGTGTTACCTCTCTCCTTTACTTGAAGCATCTTAACAGAACCGGTTCTGTCAAAACACTTTCCTTGGAAGGATGAGAGGGAGAGATGAACCTAGAGAGTAACATGATAGCATGTACACTAACATATGTAAAATAGATAGCCAATGGAAATTTGCTGTATGACTCAGGGAACTCAAATTGGGGCTCTCTAATAATCCAGAGGGGTGGGAAAGAGTGCAAGGTGGAAAGGAGTCACAAGAAGGAGGAGACCACCTATGGCTAATTCATGCTGATATATGACAGATAGCAAACCAATATTGTAAAGCAATCATCAATCAATTAAAAATAAATAAAATGAAGATACACGTGAAAAAAAAAACAGTTTCCTGTATTTTGGTCTTCTTGGGTCACTCTAAGTTAAAGTACGTCTCCTCACAATTTAAAAAAACCTTTTAAATTCCTACAACCAAACACCTCCATCTTAAACTTCCCACCTTTTAAATGATAATTCTATCATTTATTTTCTCTCCTTTAAAAGTCAGTTTGCAACTCTCAGTCCTTGGGAGTGAGAAGCCTGGATAAGAATCATTAAACCACAGCACAAATTATAATAACAGGTGAAACCCAATTATTACAAACTCCATAAAACCACCAAATGGTTATATTCTAATAGAACTGGGTTATAAGGAACACAGTGCCAGAAATTAGGTCCAGGTTTGTGAAACTTGGAAAGCAAAGCAACCTCTTAGAAATGAATTATCCAGTGAAAGGAAGTGCTTTGAATACAATACAGATACAAAGGCTGTATCATGTAGGCTAGGCTCCAGAGCTTCTAGGTGTTTCTGCAATCTCCATGCATGCCTGGGCTCGGACTGTAAGAGGGAAGCTTTCAGAGTGTGCAGCAGAACAGCATGACATGACTTTCATTTTCACAGCACCTCACTGGATGTGATGTTGGAACTAGACGGAGACTAGATCGAAGACCATTTTCACAATCTAGTGAAAGATGGTGGATAGCAGCAGGGGAAGGGATGAGAGCCCATTAGCCTCTTAGATATATTTTAAAGGCAGAACTGACAGGATTTGATCCTCAAAGTTAATTTAACTGAGCATTGTCCAAATGGAAATGACTCTGTTCTGCAAAACACTTTTTAAAAGCTTGTATTTTTCAAGGAAGTAGTCTTAGAGAAAAATAGAGGCTAGAACCTAACGAATGATTATGTATATGTGTGTGTGTGTGTGTGTGTGTGAGTGTGTGTATGTTTATATAAATGATAATAACATATGTATCATATATTACATAGCATAATATAAACTACACATAAACACAAAAATATATATAATCTATGAACATATACAACAAAATATACAGGCTACACATGTTCCTGGGGCTTCCCAGGTGACAACAGTGGTAAAGACCTGCGTGCCAATGCAGGAGATGGAAGAGACTTGGGTCCAGTCCCCAGGTTGGGAAGATCCCTTGGAGGAGGGCATGGCAACCCACTCCAGTATTCTTGCCTGGATGGAGAATCCCATGGACAGAGGAACCTGGTGGGCTACAGTTCATAGGGTCACAAAGAGTTGGACGTAACTGAAGGGACTTAGCTTACATGCACATCAGTCCTTTGTCCAAGCATACTGTAAGCTAAGTGGTATACTCTTAAATTTTCTTAACCAAATTCAGTTGTTTTGTTTAAAACCATGGTATTCTAAAAGCTCCAAAACAGAGCTATTAATAAATAGTTATATGTGTTGCCATGTTCTCTTTCTTGGTCTATACTATTCAAAAAATATATCCAGTTTGAATTTTTCTCCTTTTAACCAGCTCTTTGCTCTCAGTGAAGCAGTTTTTCCTCCCTTTCTACTTTTTTTGTGTAGGTTCAGCTTATATTGCCCTTCTATTGTCCTTCAAGTTCTTAGTTTTCAAAACTCATCTTCCACTCTCGCACACTTCCCCTGGGAAACATCTGTTCCACCTTTCACATTGCTGACTAGTTTTCTTCATCTTCCCTCCTTTGTTTCCTTGAGCTAGACTCCTATTGGTGGACCAATTAGGGCAAATGATTTCCCTTCACCCAGGAGACTTATAAAACCATCTCTGCAAACTAACTAGAAGTTCTGTGATTGAAGTCAAGATATCAGTTGAAGCTATAAATAAAATGTAGCACTCAAAGCTAAAGCAGGTTTTTTTTTCTTTAAGTTATTCAGCAGGATACCATCATTTCATCTCTTCTACACATCTTTTTATTACATTGCATTTTAATGTTCAACATGGCACCCCAAATGAAATGCTGAAACCCCCTGCAGACACATTATTGTGTATTCCATCTCTTTCTGCTTAGAATCAGGATATTAGTTTATAAAATGGTTTTCTCAAATGAAATTAGGGAGTAAACCAGTGTGATTCAGGCATTCACAATTGCATATCAGCCTCCTATTGTGGAAGGATTAAATATGATTTCAAACAATAGAAGGCAATCCCAGGAAGAAATTATACAAGTGGGTGAGCTGATTATGATGTCACAATTGGGTTTTAGGTTAATAGTCCTCAGCAAAGATCTACTGATGACAGTTTTTTAGAGTCATGATTATCCTAGGAAGATCAACTTTGATCACTTGGCTTTCAAAATTTTGCTTTACCTTTGCGGCTCCTCCATGTTAATTTTCATGTCAGATCCCTTTTCTTATTTTAGTGGGATAATTTTTCTTTATGATTGTCAGTATAATACAATATGCCTGGTTATTATCATTCTGTATTAATTGAACAAGACTTGAATTCTCAGTCAATATTTGTTTCATATTATACTTGTAATGAAAGTATAGCCTAATTATTACAATTTTAAAAAACCACAGAGAAGTAATCAATCTATAAGTAATTCCTTTTTAGTGTAATCTATGACTATATTATGTTCATTCAGCAAAAAAAATGTATAGATTATACCCACCATGTCATCAAATACCTGAACAGAAAATGAAATATGTTAAACATTTAGGTGAAGAGAAAATCGCTCAGATATTCTAAAGAATACTTCTGTTTCCATCCTGTCTACAATCATATTTGTTGACCTTTGTTAGGGGTCAAAGTTTATTCTCCACACTTTCCTCCTCTCAAATATGAATCATATTTAAGAGCTATTACAATCAGAGTTTTATTGATAATTGCTAACATTTATAAAGTGCTTATTCTGGGTCTGGCAGCATTCTCAGCTCATCCCACATATTAACATACTCAATCATCACACCAGCCCTGCTATTGTTTCCATTGTACAGATGGGATCACTTGGTCCATGGCCTAACTAATAAGTGGAAGAGCTGTGGGATGAAGCCAGGAAAGTCTGACTTGCTGCTCTCAAACCATACATTATCAACCCCATCACATCACTCCATCCCTGCCAAGGAAGATGTGTCTCCGGTTTGAGAAGCAGCGGTTTAGCTGTTTTAAGAGTGCAGTCTGGAAAAAATAAATAAGTACTATCAAACACATGAGTAGACTCTCACGTTTCTACATCTGTTATTCGTGGTCCAGGTCAGAATTCCCGCATATGTGGCCATATGATATTAGTAGCACCCTGATACAAAGATGACTTCTAATAGTAAATGTTGACAATGACTAAACAAACTTGAAATTTTAGGCAATTATGCTGAAAGCATAACCTATACCCATGTCTTTAAAAGGGCAAAGCAAAAATATCTAGATTACCAAGTCAAGATAAACTGGTACCTAAATTCCACAGAAAAGGTCTAAACTGCATTATGCTTATGTTGAGCTCTTATGAGCGCAAAACCAGTTTATATATTTAAGATCTGAGGCCAAAATACTGCCAAAAGAAAAATCATTCTCTTACCCAATAAATATTAGGTGAAACTCATTAGGTGCCAATTGCATGTCAGGAGTTATTATAGACCCTGAAGGACTGAACTACAGCACAACTGATTAAAACAAATGAACAAACAAAAGTGTATCCCTAAGTACAGCCAAGCTATATATTTAACATGAAATTTTTATGAAAAAAATTTATACAAATCTTTAAATTTGTATCAGGAATTTTATATCACTACAAATTCAACAAATACTGAGAAAAGGACCTCTTTTTCGATTGCTAACAATTTGTATTAATCCATCATCCCCCATCCCAACAGAATTGAGACCTGGAGACAGTTATAAGCAACGCAGCCTCTGCTCTCAGTTGAACATGCAGAGGAGGCTTTGTCTCTAGCTGGCAGAAATTCACACAACCCTTTCTACTTGGATTCCACCTTCTCACTCAGTACTTTCAACACGTCCTTGACTGACCCAGTTCTGCCCACCTCTTTATAACTCTTGTAGGGCATCTCAGTGCCTGTTTTCATCCAGCCCAGCTTGATCCATGACGTTCCCGGTTTGTGGGCATGGACTCACTCAGCACCTGTGCTCTTCTGAACCCCATCTGACCCACTGTGGGCATCCAGGTTCTGCTCCTGGGCATGCTTCCCGCTGGGCAGGCACCTGGCTTACCATTTGCTTGGCTCCTCCTGCAGGCTGGCTGCTCTCCTCACACCCATCTCACCTCCTTCTCCCACCTCCCTGGGCTGAATGAGTGCACACATAAATCAGTGTTGATCTGATGACATCCGGGAACATTTCACACAAAAATATTCCTTTTGTTAAGCCAGGAAACAAAATGAAGCAAAAGACAGGCTTAAAGTGTAACACATTCTTACATACTTACAAGTTGAAGTTAAGAGAGTTAATCAGAGAGATTTGCTGTCTTATCCCTATTAGAGATATTGAGACAAAATTTTAGGGAAAAAAAGCTAAATGAATAACATGCTATGCAGATCACCACAGGCAATCGTGATGGGTGCTGCGTTAAACCCAGTTTGTAAATCTCCAAACAGTCAATTAGCAGACCAATATGAGCAATGAGTAGACCTTACAGCCTTTCCCAAGCAAACACGGTAATTAAAAACAAATTACTGTGTAGCCTGGATGTGGTGCTTTACAGCGTACCCCACCTGCCAACCAGCAGCTAAATTCATTCCAGAACTGTCTGGCCAATTAGCTGCTCCCTATTGGGTGACGCGGGATCCCAGTGTGAGCACCATTTGCAAAATCCACATCAGATTGGGCCTTTTGTACTCAAAAGACAGCAGATTTTCCAGCAGACTCAAGAGCAGGTCTCCAGACTGGATGAATTCTGCCTTGTTCTCAGAATGTATTCTTTGTACTCACTTCACAAGGGCTTGGAGATATTCCAGTTTCAATACCAGAATAGAATCCCCAGGTTCTCACAAAAAAAGAATACTCTTACTTGTTTTTCCTCCAGGTAATTTTAATTAGGAAAAGAAAAATCAAACACTGGGTTTTGACAACTTCATCAAAGACCCTTGGCAAAAAAACTCAAGTAGAATTTCTAATTTTTTCTCTTAGAAAAAACTAGATCCACGAAATCAGGTCAAGTGAAATTTACTGGTAATTTTATAACTGGTTTTGTGCATGTGTTTAGAAACACAGAAGGCTAGAATTAAAAGGAACAAAAACAGAAATATTGCGCTTAAATCTTACAACTGAGGAAACTGAAACACAAGGTCATACAAAGGGGGAAGCAGGAGGGAAGTCCAGCTGTCTCTGGTAATATTCAATTCTGAGTGAATTTAGGATGGTATTGTACCCACAATATGTATAGATTTCATGTGCATAAACACAGAACTCTTAATGGATCTTCACATCCATTTTGTTATGTGACTCAACTTCTATAGCTAAGAGACTCCAACAATAAAGAACCTGGTTAACAGAAGCCTTTTGTAAATTTCACACATTTTATCATCCATTTAGTGACCATTTATTTAACATTATTCATATGTCAGGTATATAGATAGTGAATCTTACAGCAAAGTAATAAATAGGTTTCAACTCGGCACAAAACTAATTATCAGCAACTAATTTCTTTTTTTTATTGGAGGATAACTGCTTTATAATGTTCTGTTGTTTCTGCCATACAACAACATGAATCAGCCTACTGTTCAATTGCTCAATAATATTCGATTCTTTGCAACCTCATGGACTGCAGCATGCCAGACTACCCTGTTGTTCACAATCTCCTGGAGCCTGCTCACACTCATGTCCATTGAGTCAGTGATGCCATCCAACCATCTCATCTTCTGTCATCCCCTTCTCCTGCCTTCAATCTTTCCCAGCATCAGGGTCTTTTCTAATGAGTTGACTTTTGCATTAGGTGGCCAAGTATTGGCACATCAGCATCAGTTCATCTAATGAATATTCAAAGCTCCTTTCCTTTAGGATTGACAAGTTTGATCTCCTTGCTGTCCAAGGAACTCTCAAGAGTCTTCTTCAACACCATAATTCAAAAGCATTAATTCTTCACTCTCAGCCTTCTTTATACACTGACTCTCACATCTGTACGTGACTATTACAAAAATCATAGCTTTGACTATACAGACCTTTGTCAGCAAATTGATGACTCTGCTTTTTAATACACAATGTTTGCCATAACTTTTCTTCCAATGAGAAAATGTCTTTTATTTTCATGACTGCAGTCACCATCCACAGTGATTTTGGAGCCCAAGAAAATGAAGTCTGTCACTGTTTCCATTGTTTCACCATCTATTTACCATGAAGTGATGGGACTGGATGCCATGATCTTCGTTATTTGAATGTTGAGTTTTAAGCCAACATTTTCACTCTCCTCTTTTACCTTCATCAAGAGGCTCTTTAGTTCCTCTTTGTTTCATGGCATAAGAATGGTTTCATCTGCTATCTGAGATTATTGATATTTCTCCTAGTGATCTTGATTCCACCTTGTGCTTCATCCTGCCCAGTATTTCGCATGATGTACTCCGCATACAAAGGATAATAGAATCTGGCCAAGAGAATGCACTGGACATAGCAAACACCTTCTTCCATAACACAAGAGAAGACTCTACACATGGACATCACCAGATGGTCAATATCGAAATCAGATTAATTATATTCTTTGTAGCAGAAAATGGAGAAATTTATACAGTTAGCAAAAACAAGACTGGGAGCTGACTGTGGCACAGATCACGAACTCCTTACTGTCAAATTAAGACTTAAAGAAAGTAGGGAAAACCACTAGATGATTCAGGTATGACCTAAATCAAATCCCTTATGATTATACAGTGGAAGTGACAAATAGATTCAAGATATTAGATCTGATAGACAGAGTTCCTGAAGAACTATGGACAGAGGTTCATGACATTGCATAGGAGGTAGTGATCAAGACCATCCCCAAGAAAAAGAAATGCAAAAAGGAAAAACAGTTGTCTGAGGAGGCCTTACAAATAGCTGAGAAAGGAAGAGAAGCGAATGGTAAAGGAGAAAAGGAAAGATATACCCTTTGAATGGAGAATTCCAAATAATAGCACAGGCCTTCCTCAGTGATCAATACAAAGAAACATAGGAAAACAATAGAAAGGGAAAGATTAGAGATATCTTCAGGAAAATTAGTGATACCAAGGGAACATTTCATGCAAAAATAGGCACAATAAAGGACAGAAATGGTATGGACCTAACAGAAGCACAAGATATTAAGAAGAGATGGCAAGAATACACAGAAGTATGCAAAAAAGATTTTCATGACCAAGATAACTATGATGGTGTGATCACTCACCTAGACCCAAACATCCTGGAATGTGAAGTCAAGTGGGCCTTAGGAAGCATCACTATGAACAAAGCTAGTAGAGGTGATGGAATTTCAGTTGAGCTATTTCAAATCCTGAAAGATGATGCTGTGAAAGTGCTGCACTCAATATCCCAGCAAATTTGGAAAACTCAGCAGTGACCACAGGACTGGAAAAGATCAGTTTTCATTCCAATCCCAAGGTAGGGCAGTGTCAAAGAATGTTCAAAGTACCATACAATTGCACTCATCTCACACGCTAGCAAAGTAATAATCAAAATTCTCCAGGCCAGGCTTCAATAGTACATGAACCGTAAACTTCCAGCTAGATTTAGAAAATGCGGAGGAACCAGAGACCAATTTGCCAACATCCATTGGGATCATCAAAAAGCAACAGAGTTCCAGAAAAACATCTACTTTTGCTTTATTGACTATGTGAAAACCTTTGACTGTGTGGATCATAAAAAACTGTGGAAAATTCATAAAGAGATAGGAATACCAGACTACCTGACCTGCCTCCTGAGAAATCTATATGCAGGTCAAGAAGCAACAGTCAGAACTGGAGATGGACCAATAGACTGGTTTCAAATAAGGAAAGGAGTACATCAAGGTTAGATATTGTCACCCAGCTTATTCAACTTAAATGCAGCTGATATCATGCAAAATGTCAGACTGGATGTATGCAAACTGGAATCAAGATTGCTGGGAAAAATATCAATAACCTCAGACATGTAGATGACACTATCCTTATGGCAGAAACCAAAGAACTAAAGAGCTTCTTGATAAAAGTGAAAGAGGAGAGTGAAAAAGTTGGCTTAAAACTCAACATTCAGAAAACTAAGATTATGGCATCAGTCCCATCACTTCATGGCAAATAGATGGGGAAACAGTGGAAACAGTGACAGGCTTTATTTTTTTGAACTTCAAAATCACTTCAGATGGTGACTGCAGCCATGAAATTAAAAGATGCTTGTCCCTTGGAAGAAAAGCTACAACCAACCTAGACAGCATATTAAAAAGCAGAGTCATTACTCTACCAACAAATATCCATCAAGTCAAAGCTATGTTTTTATAATCATGTATGGATGGGAAAATTGGACTATAAAGAAAGCTGAGTGCTGAAGAATTGATGCTTTTGAAACTGTGGTCTTGGAGAAGACTCTTGAGAGTCCCTTGGATTGCAAGGAGATCAGACCAGTCCATCCTAAAGGAAATCAGTCCTGAATATTCATTGGAAGGACTGATGCTGAAACTGAAACTCCAATACTTTGGCTACCTGATGTGAAGAATTGACTCATTTGCAAGACTCTAACACTGGGAAAGATTGAAGGCAGGAGGAGAAAGGGATAACAGAGGATAAGGTGGTTGGATTGCATCACCAACTCAATGGACATGAGTTTAAGCAAGCTCTGAGAGTTGATGATGGACAGGGAATCCTGGCACACTGCAGCTCATGGGGTTGCAAAGAGTCAGACACAACCGAGCGACTGAACTGAACTGACTCTGCATATAAATTAAATAAGCAGGGTGACAATGTACAGCCTTGACGAACTAACTTCCAATTCTGAATCAGTCCATTGTTCCATGTTTATTTCTAACTGTGGCTTCTTGACCTGCATACAGATTTCTAAGGAGTCAGGTAAGTTGGTCTGGTATTCCCATTTCTTTAAGACTTTTCCAGTTTGTTGTGATCTATACAGTCAAAGGCTTTGGTGTAGTCAATAAAGCAGAAATAGATGTTTTTCTAGAATTCTCTTGCTTTTTCTGTGATCCAACAGATGTTGGCAATTTGACTTCTGGTTCTTTTGCCTTTTCTAAATCCAGCTTGAAATCTGGAAGTTCTCAGTTCACACACTGTTGAAGCTTAGCTTAAAGGATTTTGAGCATTACCTTGCTGGCATATGAAATGAGCATAATTGTGCAACAGTTTGAACATTCTTTGGCATTGCCCTTCTTTGGGATTGGAATGAAAACTGACTTTTTCCAGTCCTGTGGCCCTTGCTGAATTTTCCAATTTAGCTGGCATATTGAGTGCAGCACTTTCACAGCATCACCCTTTAGGATTTGCAACAACTCATCTGGAATTCCATCACTTCCACTAGCTTTGTTCATAGAGATGTTTCTGAAGGCCCACTTGACTTCGCATCCAATACATCTGGGTCTAGGTGAGTGATCACACCATCATGATTATCTGGTTCGTGAAGATCTTTTTTGTACAGTTCTGTGTATTCTTGCCACCTCTTCTTAATATCTTCTTCTTCTGTTAGTTCCATACCGTTTCTGTCTTTTTTGTGCCCATCTTTGCATGAAATGTTTCCTTGGTTTCTCTAATTTTCTTGAGGAGATCTCTAGTCTTTCCCATTCTATTGTTTTTCTCTATTTCTTTGCATTGTTCTCTTAGGAAGGTTCTCTTATCTCTCCTTACTGTACTTTGGGTCTCTGCTTTCAGATGAGTTTATCTTCCCATTTCTCTTTTGCCTTTTAGTTCTCTTTTTTCCTCAGCTATTTGTAAGTCCTCCTTAGACAACTATTGTTTCTTTTTGCATTTCTTTTACTTTGGGACAGTTTTGATCACTAGCTCTGGTATAATGTTACAAATCTCCATCAATAGTTCTTCAGGTACTCTGTCCACCAGATCTAATCCCGTGAATCTCTTGTCACCTCCACTGTATAATCACAAGGTATTTGATTTAGGTCATATCTGAATGACCTAGTAGTTTTCCCTATTTTCTTCAATTTAAGTCTGATTTTTGCAAGAAGGAGTTCATGTCTGAGCCACAGTTGGCTCCTAGTCTTGTTTTTGCTGATTGTATGGAGCTTCTCCATATTCGGTGCAGAGAATATAATCAATATGACTTCAGTATTGACCCTCTGGTGGTGTCCATGTGTAGAGTCATCTCTTGTGCTGTTGGAAGAGGTTGTTTGCTAAGACCAGCGCATTCTCTTGGCAAAACTCTGTTAGCTTTTGCCCTGCTTCATTTTATTCTCTAAGGCCAATCTTTCCTGTTACTCCAGCTATCTCAGGCTTAAGTATATACACACCCCCTTCTCTTGAACCTCCCTCCCACCCCTACTGTTTGTCCACACTGTGAGGTCATCACAGAGCAGCGGTTGGGGTTGGGCTCCCAGTTCTAAGTAGCAGCTCCCCACTAGCCCTCTCTTTTACACATGGTAATGTAGGTATGTCAATTCTACTCTCTGAGTTCCTCCCACACTCTCCTTCCCCTGCTCTCTCCAACAAGTCAGTACTCTAGTCTGTGTTTCTATTGTGCTGTGCTTAGTTGCTCAGTCAGGTCCAACTCTTTGCGACCCCATGGACTGTAGCCCACCAGGTTCCTCTGTCCAAGGGGATTCTCCAGGCCAGAATACTAAAGTGGGTTGTCATGCCCTCTTCCAGGGTATCTTCCCAACCCAGATAGAACCCAGATCTCCAGCACTGCACGGATTTTTTTTCTCTCTCTATTCATCTGTGCCTCTTTTGCTGTCTCGCATATAGGGTTATCATTACCATCTTTCTATATTCCATATATATGTGTTAGTATACTGTATTGGTGTTTTTCTTTCTGGCTTACTTCACTCTGGATTCTTCACCATGTGAGTCACCAGGGAAGCTCTTGTTTCTATTCCTGCCCTACAAATAGATTCATCAGTACCACACTGTGTTTGTTAAGAAGGATTCTGAGGAGCTACCTGAACTGAGAATAAAAGAGTGATCATATCTGATTTTTACTAATCATAATGACCATAGGAGTGATAGCAAATATGTTACTGAGATGGTGCGCCAATTACAGAACTATTCTTCCAGCTCCAATTTTTGCCAAAGTCTTAGCGAAAGAAACCTTTAAAGGAAACCTATGTTTCTATTTTAACACCTGAAGGTGTACAAAAGAAGTGGTTGCTTGTAAATAATTGCTTCCCTCTTTGTTATAACATGAAAAGAAGAAATGGGAAGACACATGGAGTTAGGATGGAGATGATAGAAACGTAGGGTGATTAAAAACAACCAGTGTGTTCACTAGGGAGGTAGATCCTGAATCAGAGATTCCTGGCTGCTGCTGCAGACCACACTCAGAGGGACTGCTTTGCTTTAGTTACTAGGGAAAATATGATGGGTATTTTGGAAAGATTCTTTAATATAAAACTGCTTTTTCTTTGTGACTTATAATAGCAATTTATTGAGAAAATGTAGAGAAAATGTACTCTTTCCTCAATGACAAATGCAGTCCAAGCTTCAAGTTTATAATACTTTTTGAATAACTGTGAAATCAATGAGTCTTTCTTCATCAAAATGAAATCACGGATATACATTAAATAATTGTTTAAACAGGAAAGGAAAGAAAATCAAAGTGGTTCTATTATTTCCCTGTTGAAAAGGTTTTTGTAATCAGTACAAGTCTTTCAATGGTGGCTTCTTTAATCATTTGGTTGGTATAAAACCATAAGTGACTTGCCCTCAAAATCAACAAGAGAAGCCAGGAAATCAATATTAAGTTCACTGTAAGAATATGACGAATTTGCTCTATTGTCTGGTCTCATTATATTCTTTGCACAAAAATGAGTTATCACAGAATTATAATGTCTAGTATGTTCTTTATAATACATTCTTATTCACATGACAAGAATTACGACAAGAGGAGAAAATGGACAAAATTAATCCACCCTCATGATAGAAAATATTGCATCAAATTAACTTGTGACAGGCAAGTATTTTTGTGAAGGCATTTATTGATAGCATCTGTCATATCAGTCTACCTACATCAGTTCTTTATGTGTCCCATCAAAGATCTATCATAAATGGAATCCTGGAAAAAACATCTGAAAATGGTCCAGATGTAAAGAAAAGAAACAAAGGTCATTTTGTAGATGATCTTTGGAGGAAATCCCTTGCTAAATCAATAACTTGGACTATACAGCACTTCTCTGGAACAAACGCCACCCTACTTTATCCTTTATTTGAGAACTTTCTACTTCTGAGTTTGACAGGAAAAGTTCATTTGCAAATTATGTATTAGGGAAAGGAAAGGAATAGAAAGATTTCAAACAATAAATTCCTTAAGGTACATTTGCTTTATACTCTATATCTGGGTAGTAACCAATATAGAATAATCTCACAATAGTAGATATAGTATGTAATGTTTAACCAAATCAAATTAGTTGAATTGAATGTGAAAATGCAATGTGGTTCATTCTAGGCAAGAGGGAAGTGAGGCTGAGGATCAATGACAATAGATGACTATACTTTATATTTGTTCATATATGAATACCTTTGACAAAGGTAGCCTGGAATGAATGATGTAGAGATTTTTCAAAAGCAATGAAGCAGAGAGATCACCAGCATAGACCAAATAATTATCTTCAAAAAAATTATTTTCTTGAGAAGCATTTACTCTGGAGATTCACTAAACTCTAGGTTCTGGTCCATGGCACTATAAATTTAGAAGCTCATGCATGCTTTCTATACAGGAAAGTTCTCTAAGACTTGTGGGTCAAACCAGGAGACCAATTTTATTATCTGTCTTGCTTACAATGACTACTGTATTGAACTCATTCATTTTCAATGGTCCATGAAAAAATATAACATATGTTTTTTAAGGTACCCAGAAAACTAAATGGAAAAAATATTCCTCTTGTCATGAAGAAGAGAAAAACCTATTTCTACATTTTTGTGTGGGGGAAGTCATACCTCTAAAGAGAAGTATGACAACTTCCTCATCACGCCCCTATTAACTCCTATTTGGGTATGGATATAAGGTAGATGATACATGAGAAAAGACACACATGAAGCTAATCAGATCCCCAGTGACTACACCTGCAGACCCAGCAGAATATAAGCTCCTCAAGCAGAGTTCTTATTGACCAAAGCTGAAAATATCTTTGTTGATCTTTCTCAGTCAGAAAATGCAAGTTAGTGTGGTATTGTATCAATGTTTTCATGTCCGATTATATACTCATTTGATTTTCTTCTAAGATGAACACAAGTAGCATTCAGCTAAGTGTCATTTCTGTAGGAAGTTATGAAACAGGTATGACAAATTTATTATACAAGCAGTAAACAGCAGATTTTGAAAGTACACAAGTTGCAATTCAATCTTGGTTTTTAGAGTCATTCTAATGTCATTAAAACACACAAATAAGACATCTACTCTTCCCAGTAAATGTAACCAATGGGCATTTACCATTATAATTACCTGTTTCTTATGGAGAACACACACACTAATTACCTGACTTAGATTTAGAATGAAAATTTGGGGGTTAGAATCATTATTCTGAAGACTATTGTCTTTGCTTAAATAGAAAACTGTAATGAACTAATCAAATGAAATTGAATTTAAGTGCTTTGGGAATTGCTTAATATTTTTAACCAGTAGAACAATCTATCTTCTAAAGAAACTGGCATATTCATTGTAAACAATTAAATTTTGGAGACTGACTTATTACAGAAGCATATGCTCTATTAAAGTAATTTAAGATTACCTTTCACATTAAAACAAAAGAACAGCATCTTGTAAATATGTGACTCACTTATCCAAATCACTGTCTTAATACATTATGAGAAACTTAGTAATATTTCATCACCAAAAATAATAAAGCAGGTCTCAGCAGTTATTTCTAATGTAGTAAATTGGGGGCAGGAGGAGAAGGAGACGACAGAGGATGAAATGGCGGGATGGCATCACTGACTCAATGGACATAAGTCTGAGTGAACTCTGGGAGATGGTGATGAACAGGGAGGCCTGGCATGCTGCAATTCATGGGGTCGCAAAGAGTCGGACACGACTGAGCAACTGAACTGAACTGAAATGTCATAAAGCCCATTTTAGCAATTTGACACTAAGAAAACTTAATTTCACGTTAGAAAATTAGGTGGATTCACACACATTACATACATGCCTACCATAATGAAACACTATGTGTCTAAGGGGAAAAGAATGCATTAGTTAAATCTTTGAATTTTAAATGTTCTATAACCATACAAATGTTGACCTTCATTCTGACCTCTACAGACCTGTGGTGCTCATCTAAGGAAATAATGTAGGATGCCACTATGACTTGCTATACTTCTAAATTTTCTATTTTGATCATCCTTTGCATATCCTGAAACATGGGACTATTGTGTCATTGGCAATTACTTTAATAGAGTACAAGTAAATCATTTGCACATTGCTGTTGTCTCTAAAATTATTCAGACTCTTTTGTTTATAGCTGAGAAAGGTAGGGCTTATCCTATTCATTTTGGGATAACACATGTCAGTTAATGATTTCTCCTTCCTCTACACCGACTTG
This sequence comes from Madoqua kirkii, assembly GCA_006408675.1. Classification (NCBI taxonomy): domain Eukaryota; kingdom Metazoa; phylum Chordata; class Mammalia; order Artiodactyla; family Bovidae; genus Madoqua; species Madoqua kirkii. The sequence continues at coordinate 3,787 of SJYC01146897.1, read as the reverse complement.
CTGCCAGGCAGACACATCTTTAAACTTGTCCTAAACCCAATTCCACAATTTGAGTGGTTGACTGCCTTCTTCCTTATGCATCTCTATGCCACACAGTCTTCCTTATACATTTCCAATGGTCCTGGGACATTCTTAATGAAGAACCAAGGATTATTAGTTTCAATATAGAATTCACTCACATTATGAGTAGAGAAGGCAATGGCGACCCACTCCGGTACTCTTGCCTGGAAAAATCCCATGGATGGAAGAGCCTGGTAGGCTGCAGTCCATGGGGTCTCGAAGAGTCGGACACGACTGAAAGACTTCACTTTCACTTTTATGCATTGGAGAAGGCAGTGGCAACGCACTCCGGTATTCTTGCCTGGAAAACCCCAGGGACGGGGAAGTCTGGTGGGCTGCCGCCTATGGGGTTGCACAGAGTCGTAAACAACTGAGGCGATTTAGCAGCAGCAGCAGCAGGGTTGAGGTAGGTCACGATCTCCTGGCCTCTCCTGTTTCTGTCCAGTCTCTTTCTTCCGTCATCTCTCATCTCTCTCCTCCTCCTCAGGAGCAACAAGCATAACCTCCCTCTTACCCGGCAGAGTAGCTCCACCCACATCGAGTTCCCTTCATTCTCAGGTGTCAGTTTCTATCCTGAGAAATAATCATGTCACCAAAAAGTCATAGGTTCTTCCCTCTTAAGAAGAATCCTGTTGAGACTTAATCTCATTAACTTTCTATCACCCATATCCTCATGCACACAAATGATTTTCCTTAAATGTTTATTGAATGAACACTTAGGAGTTCACAAAAAGCTGCTGAGTTTCAAGTGCAAGAGTCAGGATATTAATTTGCTGTTATAGTGTTAATCGGTCAGTCATGTCTGATTCTTTGCAACTCCACAGGCTGTAGCCCACCAGGCTCCTCTGTCCATGAAATTCTCCAGGCAAGAATAGTGGAGTATATTGCTATTCCCTTCTCCAGAGAGAGGATCTTCCTGACCCACAGATCAAACCCTGGTCTCCTGTATTGCAGGTGTGTTCTTTACCATCTGAGCCATTAGGGAAGCCCCATACTGGTTATGCAAACTGGGAAAATAACAAAGCCCTCAGACTCTCATTTTCTTCATTTAGAAAATGAGAATGATAAAGTATAGTTACCTTAAACCAAAATGGGTTGAGAGAGAGAAGTGAGAGAAAGAGAAAAAAAAAATAACAGTTCAAGTAAAGTAAGAATTCTATCCACCATTTTACTCTTTGAAGTTATGCCTACAGGCAATAGTATGAAATCTATAGTGAACTCAATGATGGATGTAGGTTAAATCCATGGAAAAAATGGGGAAATGATTCCAAGGGTCTCTTGGCCTTTAACAAATGAAACATTGTTCAGGTGGCCTAACATGTTGTTATGATGACATATCATCAACATTCTCAAGAAAAATATTGAAAAATTAATAGACAATCACTGAGAAACACTGACTAATGTGAAATTATAAGAACTGATAAAAATCTTCTCTACATGATTATGATGATAACAAGGAAGAAGATAGTTTGCTGAGTAAAATAGTTTTTTTTTTTTTTTTAATTTGTTGAAGTAGCTCTAGCAGGGAAATACTGAATGATTTAATTTCTGAATGTAATCTCTACTGAATTCAAAAACATTATCATAGGCTTTATATATGTATTATTTGCATTACTGATAGATTCATCGTAATAGAATTTGTTTATACTAGGTCTACTAACATAACTTTTTTATTATTTTTATGCACAAATTTCCACAAGTAATTCTAAAGACTCATAGAGCCAGAAAAATACATAAGGTCTTCTAGTCTCATCCCTTCATTTCCAGCTAAGGAAATTGAGATATAGTTGCATTGCATTGCCGTATATGTGAATAGGAATTCAAAACTCTTGATTGCTAGAGACTCGTGATTCTTTTTCATCTCTTCCATCAGTGATTCTCAGCACTAGTTCACACATTAGAAGCAACTAGGAAGTATTTTTAACATGGCTGTGCCTATGTGTCATCCTAGAGATTCTAAGTGAATTGGTCTAGGATGGGCTCTGTCATCTACATTTGTTCTAAAGTTCCGCAAGTCATCCAAATATATAGTCAGAGTTGAGAACCCATTTTGTATGTAGTGCTATTTACATGCTAAATAGCTTTCTGGAGGCAGAAAGCAGGGAAAGAAGAAAATGCATTATACCCCCTCTGGAGACCATACTTGAAGTCTGACTCGTAATTCACTGATTCTCAGGCCATGCTCTCACTGGCCTCTAATCAAAATGTGCTGTTATTAATATCAGATACTCAATTTCATCTCTTAATTCAGAAAACAGTTTTAAGCTAATGAAATAGAATGCTCTGGATTTAAAGTTTTTATCCTATAACTATTTCTATATCTGACAGATCTTAGAGATTTATGCTAAAGTAGAGCATATGATGGTATCTAATTAAGAAAAGTATTTCTATTTATTTGCTTTAAATTTAGTGTGGCAATATTTTATTATTTTGCTAGTTGCTCAATAAGCACCATGGATTCCATATCTATTATCTTCTAAACAATATAGAAAGCACAACCTAAATTTCTTAATCTGTACTCTAACTGATTTCTGTTTCCCACCCCAGAAAGGTTTCGGTCCCTTTGACTAAAACAATCCTAAAAATAGTAGATACTAAAACCAAAATACATATTGGATTGACTTTACTTTTTCTGATTTAATTTTCTAGTAATCTGTTGCTGAGATATTTCCATTTTTCTATTCACAATTTTCTCAGCTTTGTCTCATTCACTTTATCTTCTCTCTGAAAATCCTTGTTGAGCAAAATTCCAAAAATAAGTTAGAGTGACTAGATAACAAAAAAAAGCCTGTACAAAGCTCTGGAATTAAAAGTGAAATGGCTGGCTTAGTGAATAAAAAGCAGATGTTAAGGATAGTGCATGAAAGGAGAGAGGATATGAGCACTAAGAAATGAGACATCCAACCACCAGCCTACCAACAAGATCGGATGATATCCTGTGTCATCATGGGGCTTCGTGCTTATCTGGCTGGTCTTCTCATGCTAAACACTGCCCTGATCATCCCTAAAGCTACTGATTTGGGGCTATAAACTTCCTGATCAACACCAATTGCCAAATAACAAAGTCCTAAAAATGCCGCTTTAACATATTTGTTCAAAAAAGTATATAACCCTCCTTTGCTGAGTTTTACAGTCCTACAGACTAACCTCAATCTATCTTTCACTTCCTCATTTTCACTGGTGAGGGAAATAAAGCCAAAATCAGTTCAGTTCAGTAGCTCAGTCATGTCTGACTCTTTGCAACCCCATGAATTGCAGCACGCCAGGCCTCCCTGTCCATCACCAACTCCTGGAGTTCACTCAGACTCATGTCCATCAAGTCCGTGATGCCATCCAGACATCTCATCCTCTGTCGTCCCCTTCTCCTCCTGCCCACAGTCCCTCCCAGCATCAGAGCCTTTTCCAATGAGTCAACTCTTTGCATGAGATGGCCAAAGTACTGGAGTTTCAGCTTTAGCATCATTCCTTCCAAAGAAATCCCAGGGTTGATCTCCTTCAGAATGGACTGGTTGGATCTCCTTGCAGTCCAAAGGACTCTCAAGAGTCTTCTCCAATACCACAGTTCAAAAGCATCAATTCTTTGGCACTCAGCCTTCTTCACAGTTCAACTCACATCCATAAGTGACCACTGGAAAAACCATAGTCTTGACTAGACGGACCTTAGTCAGCAAAGTAATGTCTCTGCTTTTGAATATACTATCTAGGTTGGTCATAACTTTTCTTCCAA
>SJYC01146895.1:0-34119 GCA_006408675.1 Madoqua kirkii | reverse complement strand
TGGAAAATTCTGAAAGAGATGGGAATACTAGACCACCTGACCTGCCTCTTGAGAAATCTGTATGCAGGTCAAGAAGCAACAGTTAGAACTGAACATGGAACAACAAAATGGTTGCAGATAGGGAAAGAAGTACGTCGAGGCTGTATATTGCCACACTGCTTATTTAACTTATATGCAGAGTACATCATGAAAAATGCTGGAATGGAAGAAACACAAGCTGGAATCAAGATTGCGGGAGAAATGTCAATAATCTCAGATATGCAGATGACACCACCCTTATGGCAGAAAGTGAAGAGGAGCTAAAAAGCCTCTTGAAGAAAATGAAAGAGGAGAGCGAAAAAGTTGGCTTCAAGCTCAACATTCAGAAAACGAAGATCATGGCATTCGGTCCCATCACTTCATGGGAAATAGATGGGGAAACAGTGGAAACAGTATCAGACTTTATTTTTGGGGGCTCCAAAATCACTGCAGATGGTGACTGCAGCCATGAAATTAAAAGACACTTACTCCTTGGAAGAAAAGTTATGACCAACCTAGATAGTATATTCAAAAGCAGAGACATTACTTTGCTGACTAAGGTCCATCTAGTCAAGGCTATGGTTTTTCCAGTGGTCATGTATGGATGTGAGAGTTCGAACTGTGAAGAAGGCTGAGCACCTAATAATTGATGCTTTTGAACTGTGGTGTTGGAGAAGACTCTTGAGAGTCCCTTGGACTGCAAGGTGATCCAACCAGTCCATTCTGAAGGAGATCAGCCCTGGGACTTCTTTGGAAGGAATGATGCTAAAGCTGACTCCAGTACTTTGGCCACCTCATGTGAAGAGTTGACTCACTGGAAAAGATTCTGATGCTGGGAGGGATTGGGGGCAGGAGAAAGGGACGACAGAGGATGAGACGGCTGAATGGCATCACGGACTCGATGGACGTGAGTCTGAGTGAACTCCGGGAGATGGTGATGAACAGGGAGGCCTGGCGTGCTGCAATTCATGGGGTTGCAAAGAGTTGGACATGACTGAGCAACTGAACGGAACTGAACTGAAAAATGATAATCATTTTGGCCACCTGGCAACCCTAGTGTTCTGGGGAGTATGTCCCTGCCCCACCCACAGGTTTGTAATTACTATGAACAGAGTATCTATTAGTCATGATCCTGTCATCCTGGCTACAGATGAATGATCCAAATTGAACCAACAGAACCTTTCCCAGTATATATGGACTTGTGATCCAGTAGGTGGAGTGGTCATTGGCTATATTTCCCACAATGAAGACAGCATCTAGAGCAGGAATGAAGAATGATATGAATAAAGAGAGAAAAGCAATGATGAGAGGCAGAGGGATTTCTGAAGGTGTGTAAGTCAGGGACTCATGTATGTGGCCTGACTGCTTAGTGATGCTTCCCACTGCCTTGTTCTATGAAATGGCCCTGTATATTTTGAATAATTCCCATCTTTTGCTTAAGTGAGTCCATTTGAGATGTTACCACTTGAAATCCAAGCAATACTAACTTATACACATGCTTTGAGACATGAGCTGTTGCAACTGGCAGATCAGATTGTCTGGTAAAATGGGAGACCAGTGGGGACTCCAAGATCCTGAGCTGAGCAGATGGCAGTCCTTGTTCCTTAGCAGCAAAGCAGTTGGTTCAGCCCTCACTGATTGTGTTTTCAGCACAGACTATGTGCTCACAATATCCAGAGCAAGTAAGGACAAGAGACCCAGATTTAAGGGAACTGGAGAATGTTGGCTAACTTTTATAAACTGAAGTATGGTGTTAGGAAAGAAAGAAAAGAAAAAAAAAGCAACTATTTGAAGGCAGTCCAGGATACCTAGAGGAGGAATCAAAGTTTAAGAGAAATGCTTGCTATCTACATCCGTGAGATCAATGACTATCAGATAACCATATATTTTTTATGAATAAGAGAAGAAAATAGATCTCCCACCCTGAAGACAGGGGGTTGTAAATACTAGAAATGGGAAGATAAAGGGCTGATAAGAGCCAAGGGCCTCTGGGGAGTCCGGTCCTCCTTGGGTCTATAAGTGCACGACCCTCTATAACTCCCGTCTGACAAAGACAATGCTGCTTCTACTTGGAAAGCAGTACTGGAGCAGCAGCCAGCTTTCAGGTATTTGAACCTGCCCAGCCTCCTCTCTTCTGCATCTATTCATGTTTCATTGCATCCTAAGATGCAGAGAAAGAACTCCCAGGGACAGTGTTTAAGAAACAGAAGTCAAAGGGCCCAAAGAGCCTGGACTTGACTTTCAAGGACAGACAGGACTTCTGCAGACTGAAAGAGGTGCCTAGAGAGTATAATCAAGTCAAAGGATGAAGATAGACACCTTTTGTAGGAGGAAGAATTACAGTCCAATGTAGCTGAGCAAGACACAGGGGACCATAGAAAAATCAAGATTATCAACAACATCCTGGGGTCTCAAGTACTTTTCAGAGGCTACTCAGAGAGCTCCTTTATTTATTGCTGACTTCTTAACCCCCTTTCTTATAGATACAGTTAATGGAATACTGACTGTTAGATAAGTAGAGAGCTGCTATAATTCATCTCAGCATACTTCCAGTTTCCTTTAAAATAAATCCCCAAATTCTTATTGGTAAAACATATTTACTACAAAAAAGCCTTGCAATGCAGAGTTTTTCTTAATTATACTATATAGAAATATGGTTGTCTCCATCTCTCCTTCTACAACCCATTTGTGCCAATACTAACAAACACAATAATGAGTGTATTTACTTTCAGCACAATTAGGAAAAAGTATCTTAAAAATATATGTAAATGACCATCATTGAACTTGCTCAAAAAGCAAGGGTCAACAGTACCCTGAATATATATGTATATCGCTCTGTTGTTTCACTGTGGTGGCCAATAGTCTAATGTGCCTATTTAAATTAAAATTTCATTTCACAGACACACTAACCATATCTCAAGTGTCTAATTGCTACATGTGGCTAGCTGTTACTATATTAGACAGCATGACAAAGAATATTTCTATCGTCAAAAATGTTCAATTGAACAGCACTGGTTTGCACATCAATTATTTAGGATGACCTAGAAACTGTAGTTTGAGTGAACTCTGGGAGATGGTGCTGGACAGGGAGGCCTGGCGTGCTGCAATTCATGGGGTCGCAAAGAGTCGGATACGACTGAGCAACTGAACTGAACTGAGCAACTGTAAGGCTCAAAAAAGTAGTTTCAAATCTTGTGCAATAAGTGAATAGGCTCCTCCAGCTTTTGAGGGGGACAAGAAGAAAAAACAAAAACATCCTGTAAACCAATTATCCTTCAATAAAAAAATAAGTTAATTTTAAAGAAAAGGGAAAAAAAAAGAGGAATTAAGCTACAGGAAAAACATCATAAAGGAACAGTAAAACTGACACTAAAAGTAGTTAAACAAGGTCAGGACCAGCTTGATGCTGGTTTGACATTTCAGTAGTGTTTTCAACCTTCCTATCGGTCTTTTCTCAGCTAGAGTTCTTTCAGATTTAGTTGTTGTTCTAAAAATCTCCTTCGGGATCCCTTTCTTATTTTTTTAAGTCGCTGAAAAAGAATACATCAAGATACAGCATGTCCAACAGTCAAAAGAGGCTTGAACCAAAAGTCAGATCCAACGATGAACAATCATTTCTTTTTCCAAACGTCTAAACAACACCAGGCCCAATGCAACGAGAGCAAATCCTCATAAGCAACCCTGTGAGGCAGTAGAGGGGAAAGGATACGGGACCACCAGCAACCAGGCACTTAGAACACCATTCGTGCCTAGGGTACCGCCACATCCTAACCGAGCGTTTGTCCCTGCCCTTAGAATAATTGCTTTCCGATGAACAGGAAATTTCCTCAGACTTTCTTTGGGATTTTGAACACATATCAGAGATCGAAACTGCAAACACTTGAGCGACCATTACTTGACTCTCCTCACTTGCCGTCTGACTACTGGTTCACTCATGTTTCTCTACGTGGCGTCACTAGGATCCAAACATAATGAGTCAACATTTTCCTTTCTAACATAGTTGAAAGCTTAACATAGGCAAAAAAAAATGTCTTAGAGACATATCTAAAGTCTTAGAGAAATAACATCTAATGTCTTAGAGAAATAATATCTATATGCATATCCATAATCACTGCTGTCCCCCAGAAGCTATGTCTTTAGTTTTGCTTAACCTCAACTTTTTAATATGACAGTACGACCAAGAGATTGCAACATCATCATGTATTTGATTAAAGATGCAGCTCCTTTATAGCACATTTCCAGTAAGATAAAATATTCAGTAGCATGATTTCTAGACAATAAATTTTCCACAGTATAACTTATAGCTGGCTCATCAGCCACAAAAGCTGAATAATAATCAAAGTTAACCTCCATATTTCTAAAAGGAGACACTGGTGTTTCCGACTTTAATTCTTGGTCTGACATTGGTTAAAGAGGTGCTAATAGCCCACATTTTACGGTGCCATCAATATTGCAAATAAATGCACAACACAATGAAAATATTTATGTATGGTACTATCCGGAAAGATATAGTTAGGAAAAATATGGTAAAGTGTAAGTAACCTTGACAAATTAGGCTTCATTAAAATACTTTCTAGGCCTTGTCCAGAAACATAAATAATTCACAGAGCCCAGCACCAAATACAAATGAAGAACATTTGTTATTAAACCATCCCTCTTTTTTTGGCCAGAGCATTATTCTTCCATAATGAAACGCATTGTGAACCACTTTCTGTGATCGCCTGTGTCATTACCTACAAGTTATGAAATCTCTAATTTATCTTTACGCAATGAACCACATCCAAGGATGGTGGATGCATGTATTCGTATGTGTGTGTGTGTGAGCTGTTCACAGGTCTCTTGCAACACTGAGTCATCATCAGGTCGTACATGACAAATTATTGTTTGGAACATTAATGGCACCTAGGAACTCTTAATACAGACTGACCAATCCATTAGTAAAACATTTATGACATATGTCCTTTATCAAGGGTAGAAATTATTCCCATCAGTGGAGATTTAAATTCCATTTTCAAAGTTAAAGAGACACAGTTTATTCTTTAAGGAAGTAAGTGAGAGAATGGATGGATAGGACAGGAATCAATGAACTTGGACCTTGTCCTAAAGCCCTCTCATTAAAAACCAGAATGCTCTATTCAGCTGAATCGACTTTAAAAAAAAGGAAGGAAATGAATAGTTTGACCTAACTAACATCTGAAAAGGCAATTGATTTATTTAAATAATAGCTGACATTCCAATCTTTTTAATTTGTAACTATTAGTTCACATAGCTGAATTATCCTTCAATCTGCTATTAATATATGTATATATACATATATATATATCCAAAGTAACTGTGAATATCTTCAATGAAGTAGGGAAAAAGCATCGATTATAAAGAATGGGGGGGCAGTGTGGGATGAAAGAGAAGTAATATGTAAAAATAGAAAGATGACAGGGAGACAAACCTGAAAAATCATGTGATCTAAAATATGAACTCATCCACACAGCAATCTGTGAGGGAAAGAGAAGAGAGATAATTACCTTTTTTAGACACTGCATGAGACACTGGAACAGAGTAAAAAATACACTTGAGTTTGAATTCCAGCTTTGCCTATTATTAGCTGCGTGTCCTTGCTCAGGTTATGAAACCTCATGGAGAATCATTTCTCTCAGTGATAAGGGAGATAAAGTAATAATCCTGTAAGGACCTCTTGAGGATTAAATGAGGCAAACTGTGTCTGAGGCAACAGTCTCTGGCACCTGGCAAGAACTCCATAAATGTTAGTTTCCATCCCCACTTAACAACTGGGGTGACTTGTCTTCTTACAGTGCTATGTGAAAATGCCTCTAGGATCTGTTCTTGGGAGTAGAACCACTGGGTCATTATGTGGGTGTTCTTGATACTTAATCTGATTCAGGGCTGCTTTCCAGGGTGGTCTGCACCAGACTCCACACCCACAACCAGTGTAAAGCATTCCTGGCCCCACACACTGCTGAGGGTTTGAATTACTTAATCTGCATGATAACTCTAATGAAAAACAACTTCTCTTCTCTCCAACTTGTAAATAAGAAAATTAGGACACAGTGACATAAATAACCTGCCTAGTTTCATAGCTAGTGGTGGTGGAGATTGAGACAAATGCAGGTGGTCTGTTTTTGAAGATCTCTTCACTGTTAAATTTGATGTAAAGCCATTCCTCTCCTTGGCCCTGGACAGGATGAGTAGCCTGAACCACAGATTCTGACTCACAACCTCTCCAACTCTTTCTACCTCACACTTTCTAAACAGAAATTAGTATATTAGTTGTGCAGGGAATAACAGTCCAAGAGATCCTGAGAAAAAACTCCATGATTCTTGATTAGGCACAAATTTTAAATAAAGAGGATACATATTCAACTCAACTCGAACATACTCTTTGAGCATACATTTTTGCCAGGTGCTTTCTAGATGAAATACTGTACAGAAATCCAGTTGAATAAGAATTCTTAGACATCAGGAAAGTGTGTAAGCATGTGTTTAGTCATTTCCTTTCACTCCCAAAAGTGCTGCTAACACTTTCTCCCTTCTTTGCAAACAGGACTCTGGTTCTTAAAGTTAGTAAGTCGAGAACAGTTGGCATTTTGGGAGGTTCCAAGCAGTGGCAGATGAGGGGGCAAGTAATGGAGCCAGCCCCCTTGCTCACCCTGCCCTCCTCTCTGCGTCATCAGTGGAAGAATGTATTGTCTACAGAGAAATGTAAAACAATAAAAAAATCAATTTTAAAAAAAGTTAGACTTATTTTCGATGTCACAATGCACTGGCCATTTTAAACACTATCAGTGATAAAATATTCAGCCTCATTTATTGGAGTGAACCTACCTTTATGTCACTTGCTCTAAGAAATTGCTACTCTTCAAAGGTGTAAGTTACAATTTGACCTTGGAGAGCCCTGTCTTAGATCTTGTTCACCACTTTAACGAATCGTGTTCCGCTCTTTGCAACCCCATTGTTTGTAGCTTGCCAGACTTCTCTGTCCATGGAATTTTCCAGGCAAGAATACTGAAGTGGGTAGCCATTCCCTTCTCCAGGGGATCTTCCCGACCTGGGGAAAGGTGGTCCTCCACACTGCAGGCAGATTCTTTATGGTCCAAGCCATCGGGAAGCCCTAACACCAATTCAGTGAATAGTATTGGTCATTAATAACACAAGCATTCACCTACTGTTCTTGGACAGTATCTCAATTAAAGAAGAAATGTTAATATATTCTGTTTTACAATGTAAAAGCTAACTTCTCTGGGGAAAGTATGCAATTCTATGGAGATTATTTTGTCAACTGTTTCTGCTACCTTGGTTTGGTATGAGATTTAAAAAGACAATAGATAAAGAAGATTCTCCAGTACTGAAGGGATACGCTGCTACTTCCAGGCCTTGGTAAAATGCTGGTACAGAGCATAGAAGATCAGCTTTACAAACTGGTGTCAAATGCCTGGTTTTTACATTTCCTATTCCATGCTAAAGGAGAGTTTTGTCAAAATACTGCAGCCTCATACTATCAATAGTTATCTTTTCAGGAGTTATAGGAGGGATCCCTGTCTACATAGAGGAAGAGAGGGACAGATAAGTACATTCAGAAGCCTGGAATAGCAACTATGAGATGGCAAAAGTTTAGCACACAGAAATGTGAAGTCAAGTGTCTAGGAACAAGAATGGGTATGGGAAATATGTAAGCCTGGGAATCCCAATTATGAGCCTGGAGGGACTGTGGCAGAAAACAAACAATGAAGGGTTAGTCGGGGGTAGGAGAGCTCACGGCTCTCTGAAAGTTTTCCAATATTCATCACTGATCAGTAGCCTTCTTGTGTACAAAGGTGTCTATATCTACCGACTGTTCTAAAGAAATTATAAAATCTGTAAGAAAGCAATCTCTCATTCTGAAAGTTGCAAAATAATAGAAAAATTAATACCCTTCCTTATTGCAACTGCTGATTCTCATGCCTTGGAAATTTTCAGAATTTCCCGGGACATACGTGAGGAGGGGTTTGAAATGCACATGGTGGGAACATGATAAAGGGAAGGAAGGGCCACTAAAGCAGAGCTTGAATGTATTCCTATTAGAACTACTGAAAAGGGCAGAGCATGCTAAGTGCCAGAAGGAAACTGCAGCAGATGATCCTGAAAGGTTCCACGGAAAAGGAGCACTTGAACTGGTCCTTAGCAACAGATGAGTTATCCACAGGAAGATAAGATAGGGAAAAGCTGGAAAGGAAGGAAAGGCATATCTAGATTTTTAAAACTGCATTAGTAGATGCAGCTAGAAATTTGTTTTAATCCATGTTTGAAGACACGAAGTTACAGATTCACTAGGTAGAAAATTATAAGGAGAGAAACTAAGACTATATGATGTTGGGTACAATCATACCTGAAAAGGGCTTGCAGGATAAGACGGTGATTTGTACAGTGTTCAGTGTGCATACAGAAATCTTAAAGAATTTTAAAGGTCAGCTACTATAAGTTTATTCATAAGTACCTAGATTTTCCAAAAACATAATCAATAATGGCAGATCCATAGGATACGTTTCTAAAGTATCACAGTACTGACATTTTCTGTCAAATTTTAAACAACAAAAGAAGGTTGTGATTAACTAAAATAACCTTAGCTGCTGCAATGAATGATTATTGTGGTGCCAGCAAATACATAAGATAATGTGAAAATTCTGTTACTAAGCAAAGGAGAAAAACACTTAAATCTAAGGGGGAAAAAGTGTTGCCCTATGGCAACCGGGCATACTTGTCACAAACACTAAGCATTTATGCACCCCAAACGCCTAGCATTGTTTTTCAGAGTTCCCCAACGTTCAATGTTTTTCCTGCAGTGCAACATATGTAAGCTGCTTAAATCAGCTTCTGACATCGCTTCAGCTTCAAACTGGAGGCTATGTGAGGCTTAGCAGATGGCAAAACCCATCCAGTTTTCTAAGTGTGTGTTCAGCATAGGGTGCTCGTATGTTCTCTTGGACCCGGCTGGGCTGAAATCTTCCCTTGGAGAAAAATACATGGTGTTCAGTTTTATGGTGATGAGTCAGAATTCCGGCCACTTGAGCTACATTGTGCTTTTTTTCTTTCACAAAGGTTAAGAGTAAAGTTACAGAGGCTTAACTGCCTCTCAATCAGGCTTAGAAAAACTGAAAGTTGACTAATTGCCTTGTAACTGTGACTAAAGTCTGGATAATTCAAGACCCTCTCATCATCCCAGAAATTTAAATTTTTCTTCCCTAAGATTCAGGTCTTCTTTTTTTTTTTCATAATTTGACCCATAATTTTTTAAATTTTTATTGGAGTATAGTTGATGCATAATGTTGTGTTAGTTTCTGCTGTACAGTGAATTAGTTATACATACACATATATCTAGGCTTCCCTGGTGGCTCAGAGAGTAAAGAATCTGCCTGCAATGCAGGAGACCTGGGTTTGATCCCTGGGTTGGGACGATCCCCTGGAGGAAAGCATGGCAACCCACTCCAGTATTCTTGCCTGGAGAGACCCCCATGGACAGAGGGGCCTGGCAGGCTGCAGTCCATGCGGTCACAGAGTCGGACATGACCGAAAGACTAAGCACAGCACAGTGGCATACATATATCTACTCTACATAGGAAGAGTAGATTTTCTCATATAGGTCATTACAGAGTACTAAGTAGAGTTTCCTGTGCTGTACAACAGGTCCTCATTGTTTATTTCATATATAGTAGTGTGTATATCTCAGTCCCAATCTTTCTATTTTTCTTGTCTCCCCCTTCCTTCTTGGTAACAATGTTTGTTTTCTACATCTGTGACTCTGTTTCTGTTTTTTAAACAAGTTCATTCTCCTTTTTTTAAGAAAATCAAAATTGTCTTTTTAGGTCTTTCATTTCAGATCTCTCTGTGAAGTTTAGGCTCAGAAATACAACAGCAGTAAAGACACAGTTTCAGAAGTAAGAATGGGCTGATACTTACATCCTCGAATAGGAAAAAAAAATGACCAAAGAAATAAACAAAGCACGAAAGACTCTCCATTTACTGCAGAACAACTAAAAATTTCCCCCATCTGACACTCAAGGCTCTCTGCAGTCTACTTGTCTTGCCTTACCAGAACTATTTCTATAGGTGCTGTGCTGTCCTTAGTGGTTCAGTCTTGTCTGACTCTTTGCGTATTATCATTCAAATCAGGTTACTCCCTATTTTCTTAGAAACTAGTTGCCTCAGCTTGGCCTCTCTGCATAGCCTGGTCCCTTTTCTAGGAAAGACTTTTCAACCTGTTTCCCCCACCAACTCATTTTGTAATTCTGGCAGAGCTAAAATGTAGTCCATGATGGCGGTGGGCTGGTGCAAATGGAGACTGGAACCAGAAGGCAGAAGGCCATGAATCATTTTCCAGGAAACTTGAACTTCATCCCCTAGGCCACTGTTGCATAAACTATCAATAAACCATCTGCATCTAAACCATATGGAACCTTTTTAAAAGGCATATTCTTGGATCCAAGCATCCTAAATTAGCATCTCTGGAGCCTTTTAATAAAACCCATTAGGTTTAGATGATAAGAAGGACTTCTCAGTGATTCCATTATATGTATATAAAAGTTTGAGTGTATATCCACGTGTGCTCATTCATTCATGTCCGACTCTTTGCAACTCCGTGAACTGTAGCCTGCCAGGTTCCTTTGTCCGTGGGATTTTCCAGGCAAGAATGCTGGAGCAGGTTGACACATCCTTCTCCAGGGCATCTTCAAACTTGCATCTCTTGCATCTCCTGCATTGGCAAGCAGGTTCTTCACCAGCTGAGCCACCAGGGAAGCCCTTTGAATGCTATAGACATCTAATAACTACATACCTGAGAATGTGAATCTATCTGTGCACTAGGAGAGAGAATTTGGACAGAAGAATGAGGCTAGGGTGCATGGAGGAAGAAACTAGAAGCAGAAAGCCCAGTTAGGATATTTTTGCAGTGGCCACTATTAACTTCTTTCTCCTGAAACCATCTTCCTTCCTGGCTTGTAGGCATGACTGTTTCTTGATCCTCTTGCTACATCTGCCTCTCCCCTTCTGAATTTCTCATGCTTGTCCTCTCATTCTGGCATCTCTTTCAACGTCATCGTTCCTCTGGGTTGTGTTGAAAGTCTACTTCTCATTGTAGAGTCCCCTAAATATCTCATCTAACCCTTTAGCTTCAAGTACCACCTTTACACTGCTGTTGCACAAATTTATATTTCAGGACAGAAGATTTATATCCCATCTACCTAGTAAGATGCTCTACCTAATATTTCATGAGAATGTCCAAAATTTACACTTTTCTCTGTCTCTATACCTATATCTCTTTCTTTAATTCCTGTCTTACTTGTAGAGGGACAGCAGAATCCACCTACTACCACCCCAAGCCAGACCCCTGAGCATATCACTTAAAATTCACTTTATCCTTCATGCCATCTATCCTCACCCTGTTTGGTTTCTGCTCTATCTTCTACTAATAATTCTCTTTTCAATTCAAATTTTCCTTTACATCTTCACCTCATAATTTTGGTTTAGATCGCAAATCCTGAGAGGAAGCCTAAAATGTATCCCACTTCCCCAGACAAAAACAAAAACAAATGTCACGTGCACAACAGAGAAAAGGAGAGGGGGGGAAATCCCCCTAAATCAAAGATAATTATGAGCATGAAATAGTTGCAGTGAAGAAGAAAATCTATAATTTAAGGCTTTATAGCTGTAGTTTATTTGCCAAAATATAAATAACTTTACACTACAGAATTCTAATTGTGCTTGCTAAAATTCTAGCATTGGCAGAGTGGCCTCAACTTATCACTATCAGAACATCACATGCTGTCATACCTACCATGTTGCAGCATGGAGGTAGAGAAACACTAAGAGAAACTGGAACTGACTGTTTCAGGCCAGCTTCCAATTCCCTATCCTGATATGTAAATATAAAAATAGTGTCTTGCAGAGTCAGAAAAAGAGAAGTGTGTGTGTATGTGTATGTGTGCACACATACAAGCATATGTGCAGCTACGGCCTCTTGCATCTGCTTATTAATTGAGATGAGGTGAGTATCAGTGGCGGATTTTTATGTGATTCAGATTTTCAAGAACTAGTTGAAGATGCTCCAGAGTCACTGGATAAACTGCAGACTCCTGGAAGAATGAGAATTCCCTGCTCTTGCACTTTTGGAGACTATTAAAGATCACTGGGCATGGAATTTAAGTTGTAAAACTATCACCATTGGGAGACCTAGTCTGTTTCAGTTCAAATAGAGACAGAAACTAGAAATCATGAATTCTGGTAAAGTCTAATATTTAAAAGTATCCTTTTCCCCTAAAATCATTGTTCTTAAACTATAGCTTTGAATTTCATTTGTTTCATTTGCTGAAATTTCAATATATACAGATCAGTTTAAATCTGGTTAATATTTTTATTTGGATTGTTTGTTCTTCCTTAAAAACAAAACTGTGAAAATAAGAGGAAGAAATAGATTGGCTGCATTTACTTTTCACACACTCAACACATGCTGTTATAGGAAGATTTGCCCTGCAAGTATGAATCTGCTGAAGATTCATAAGCTATGCCATTTGTATTTTTCAGCATTTCTTCAGGCATAGATCCATACTCGATCTCCTCTGTAAACAAAATATGCACACATTTTCCTTCTTTCAGATTTCCCAACCAGTCTATTTCCTTCTCCCTGTTCTTCTTCCTTCATCCCTTTCTATGGGTTTTTTTCCCCTCTGCTTTCTGGCATGTAGCATGTAATTTCTTGGTAATTAGAAAGCAAATTAGGGGATGATGTCAGTGAAAATGGAGTAAGGACCTCTAACACTTCACCCTCTTGTAAAACCAACTAAAACACTGGCAGAAGGGGTTAGGGGGGATGTCAAAATCAACTTCTCAGAACTCTGGAAATTAACCAATCCTTTAACAATATATTTAAGAATTTATTCAAGAAAATTTGCTGAATCTTGGTAAGAATAGTGACCTTTGTGACATCTGAACCTGCCCTAGTCTAATCGCCCTCTCCCTAGTTCTATGATAAGTCTCAAATATCAACAACCCAAAATTACAGGGTAAACTGGCAATCGTTCGAACATCTACTAGAAACGACAGAATGAGGGTGGAGGTCTTCCAAACCCTCATCTCAGAAAATTGTGATTATTTTCTGTCCACAGTTCCCTGAGAAAACCTACTCACAAGTTGTGTCATTGACCTGATTCACTGCTTACTCAATGAAAATGGCCTTTTTTCCTGGGCACGTTTGTCAAAATCATTCAGCAGCTCTGTTTAAAATTACAGCCGCTGAGGTGGTGGTAAGAGTTAAGGCAAACAGCAAACTAATCAAAAAATTTAAAAGGCTTGGGGGGGGTGGGGGGAACGTGGCAAGAATGTGGAGAAATTAGAACCAAAATATATGTTGCTGGTGGGAGTATAAAACAGTGTAGCTACTTTGGAAAACAGTCTGGCAGTTCCTCAAATGATTAAATATAGAGTTACCATATGATCAGAAATTTCAGTCCTCTCTCTATATATATCCCCCCCAAATTGAAAACATATGCCTACACAAAACTTGTATATGAATGTTCATAGAAGCATTATTCATGACAGTCAAAAAATGGGAACAGCCCAAA
Organism: Madoqua kirkii; assembly: GCA_006408675.1. Lineage (NCBI taxonomy): Eukaryota > Metazoa > Chordata > Mammalia > Artiodactyla > Bovidae > Madoqua > Madoqua kirkii. The sequence goes on along the minus strand of SJYC01146895.1, from coordinate 20,497 downwards.
TGTCCATCAATTAATGAACAGATCAAATGTGGTACTAGTACGTGTTCTGTCACTAGTTTTTAAGTTATCTATACCAAGGTACCAAGCACTGTGGGTTTTATTTTCCTTGCATGCTATGTGCTAAGCTGCTTCAGTTGTATCTGACTCCTTTCAACCCTATGTAAAAAAAAAACCCTATGCTTGACTATATGCGCCTATCCCATCCTATCGCACGTGGCCTTGAAATTCTATGACTCTATGTATAGAATCATTTCTACTGTAATTAGAGACAAGTTAAAGAATGGCATCCTGGTTTCTAGTAAAAATAATAACAAATAATTATTGATGATCATTGAGCACTATCCTAAGTGGTTGGAATACATCACTGAATAAAATATGCAATGCTTCTTATACGCATGGAGCCAACATTCTCACTAAGTGTATTCTTCTCTCCTCCCTTCCCCTATCCATACCTATGTAAGTATAGCAATAACATTTCAAAATTCTGATACTAGTTACTATATTTGATTTCTTAAATAAATGGTATACTGTAAAAGTATTCTTTTACAAATTTGTAAGTATTCTTTTACAAATTCTCTTACAAATTTCTGTTAGCCACATTTCTTATAAGAAAGTGGCATCATTACCATTCACGGTGATTATTACCTGAGGGAAAGTCATTGCCAGGGGTTTGATTTAGTAAGTTACTGACTGAAGACCCACACCTTAGATCTACAGTAATAATAATTTAACTATAACCTTGAATATATCAGAATCCCGTGAGCTTGGTTAACATTTTCTAAAATATCCTTTGTTTCATTATGTTTATTAACACAGATAGTAGAATCCAGGGCTAAATTAATCATGTCTTAACTTTCCTGCTATGAGACTCACGACAGTCATGTTGCCTTAGGAAGCATCACTACGAGCAAAGGTAGTGAAGGTGATGGAATTCCAGCTGAGCCATTTCAAATCCTAAAGGGTGATTCTGTTAAGGTGCTGCACTTAATACAACAGCAAATTTGGAAAACTCAGCAGTGGCCACAGGACTGGAAAAAGTCAGTTTTCATTCCAATTCCAAAGAAGGGCAATGTCAAAGAAAGTTCAGACCGAACAGCTACACTCATTTCATACACAAGCAAAACAATGCTCAAAACTCTTCAAGCTAGATTTTAACAGTACATGAACCAAGAACTTCCAGATGGACAAGTTGGATTTACAAAAGGCAGAGGAACCAGGTATCAAATTACTAACATCCGTTGGATCCTAGAGAATTCCAGAAAAACGTCTTCTGTTTCACTGACTACGTTAAAGCCTTTGACTCTGTAGATCTCAAAAAACTGTGGAAAATTCTTCAAGAGATGGGAATACCTGACCACCTGACCTGCCACCTGAGAAAACTGTATGCAGGTCAGGAAGCAACAGTTACAACTGGACATGGAACAACAGACTGGTTACAAACAGGGAAAGAAGTATGTCAAGGCTGTATATTGTCACTCTGCTTATTTCACTTAAATGCAGAGTACATCATAAGAAATACTGGGCTGGATGCAGCAAAAGCTAGAATCAGAATGCAGGGAGAAGTATAAATAACCTCAGATATGTAGATGACACCTCAGATATGTAGATGGAAGAAAGTGAAGAGGAACTAAAAGGCTCTTGATGAAAGTGAAAGCGAAGAGAGAAAAAGCTGGCTAAACAGTCAACATTCAAAAAAACGATGATCAGTAATTTTTCTCAGGGAAAGAAAGCAATTAGTTATTGATATCTAACCTTGTCCTAAAACTATAACATTGTATCAAATACAAAGTTAATATAGCTTATAATAATGTCAAAAAATTTATGTAGCTAAGGCTAAATCTAATAAATATTTCTAAGACGACTACTGAGAGAAACTTTAAAAACTAACTGAAACACGTTATCAATATGGTGAAATATACCATATTCATAGATATTATTACATTATTAAAATATCAGTCAGCTCAGTTCAGTCGCTCAGTTGTGTCCGACTCTTTGTGACCCTATGAATCGCTGCACGCCAGGCCTCCTTGTCCATCACCAACTCCTGGAGTTCACTCAGACTCACGTCCATCGAGTCCGTGATGCCATCAAGCCATCTCATTTTCTGTCATCCCCTTCTCCTCCTGCCATCAATCCCTCCCAGCATAAGACTCTTTTCCAATGAGTCAACTCTTCGAATGAGGTGGCCAAAGTACTGGAGTTTCAGCTTTAGCATCATTCCTTCCAAAGAAAACCCAGGGCTGACCTCCTTCAGAATGGACTATGGAGATGGTCTTGATCCCTATCTCCTGGACAAGGTCACAAACCTCATCAGGCACTCCATCTATCAAATCTAGGCCCTTAAGTCTGTTTCTCACTTCCACTGTATAATCATAAGGGATTTGATTTAGGTCATACCTGAATGGTCTAACGGTTTTCCCTACTTCCTTCAATTTAAGTCTGAATTTGGTAATAAGCAGTTCATGATCTAAGCCACAGTCGGCTCCTGGTCTTATTTTTTGTTGACTCTATAGAGCTTCTTCATCGTTGGCTGCAAAGAATATAATCAATCTGATTTCAGTGTTGACCATCTGGTGACGTCCATGTGTAGAGTTTTCTCGTGTTGTTGGAAGAGGGTGTTTGCTATGACCAGTGCATTTTCTTGGCAAAACTCTATTAGTCTTTGCCTTGCTTCATTCCAAGGCCAAATTTGCCTGTTACTCCAGGTGTTTCTTAACTTTCTACTTTTGTGTTCCAGTCCCCTATAATGAAAAAGACATCTTTTGGGGGTGTTAGTTCTAAAAGGTCTTGTAGGTCTTCAAAATACTGTTCAAGTTTAGCTTCTTCAGCATAGCTGGTTGGGGCATAGGCTTGGATTACCGTGATATTGAATGGTTTGCCTTGGAAACAAACAGTGATCATTCTGTCATTTTTGAGATTTTATACAAGTACTGCATTTCAGACTCTTTTGTTGACCATGATGGCTACTCCATTTCTTCTGAGAGATTCCTGCCCACAGTAATAGATATAATTAAATTATCAGTTGTACACAAATGAACATACCATATTTAATCCAACAGCAGTCAAAATATTAAAAACGTTTTCTGCTAAACTTGAATAAGTTCATTCAAAAATTTACATAAACAACTTACAACCATCACCAGCTAAGACTTTACCAATGAATAAAGTAAGAGAGTTGACCTATCAGCTCTCAGATTTTTCAGAATATATTGGTTATAGCTAGACACTGATACTAGATACTAAAATATCAATAACCCCAGATATGCAGAAGACACCATCCTTATGGCAGAAAGTGAAGAAGAACTAAAGAGCCTCTTGATGAAAGTGAAAGAGGAGAGTGAAAAAGTTGGTTTAAAATTCAACATTCAGAAAACTAAGATGGTGGCATCTGGCCCCATCACTTCATGGGAAATAGATGAGGAAAGAGTGACAGCATTTATATTCTTGGGCTCCAAAATCACTGCAGATGAGCCATGAAATTAAAAGACGCTTACTCCTTGTAAAAAAGAAAACAACAACAACAACTAAGACCAACCTAGACAGCATTTTAAAAGGCAGAGACATTACTTTGCCAACAAAAGTCCATCTAGTCAAAGCTATGGTTTTTCCAGTAGTCATGTATGGATGTGAGAGTTGGACTATAAAGAAAGCTGAGCACTGAAGAACTGATGCTTTTGAACTATGGTGTTGGAGAAGACTCTTGAGAGTCCCTTGGACTGCAAAGAGATCAAACTAGTCAATCCTAAAGGAAATTAGTCCTGAATATTCATTGGAATGACTGATGTTGAAGCTGAAACTTCAATATTTTGACTACCTAATGTGAAGAACTGACTTATTGGAAAAGAGTCTGATGCTGGAAAGATTGAAAGCAGAAGAAGGGCACAGCAGAGGAATGAGACAGTTGGATGGCATCACTGACCAGTGGACATGAGTTTGAGCAAGCTCCAGGAGTTGGTGATGGACAGGAAAGCCTGGTGTGCTGCAGTTCATGGAGTCACAAAGAATTGGACACACCTGAGCAACTGAACTGAACTGAGACACTGGCACAAGTTAAAGAGAATAAGGAGTTCATAAAGAATCCAGAAAAAGACACGGAAATTTTATACATAATAGATCAGTGAAGAAATGAATTTTTCAATAAATCATGAAAAATAATTGGTCTCCCTTAGAATATAATACATCTGATCTCTACTCCATGGTGTTGTGAATTTCAAATCCAAGCATATTAAAGATGAAAATATAGTAAAGGCAAAACTTTAAAACTCAACAGAAAATATGGGGACCAGAGGTGAAAAAGTGTTTTGTAAACTTATAAGATGCAAAAACTTATCCCATAAAAGAAACTACTGATAAATTTAGTTTCATTACATTTAAAATTTCTACTCAATAAGAGACATAAAACTGAAACTGAAAGACAAAGTTCATACTAGAAGATGCTCTAAATGTAAATTACACATGAAATGTTGAAGATTTAGTACCCTGGACTGGGTGGCTTATAAACAATAGAAATTTATTTCTAGCATTCTATATGCTAGGAAGTCTTAGATGGAGACTTCTGCAGACTTAGTATCTAGTGAAGATAGTTTTCCTGTTTCATGGGCAGGTTGTCCTTTCCCTGTGTCCTTGTGTGGCAGAAGGGACAAGGGATCTTTCCGCAGCTCTATTTTATAAGGGTGCTAATTCCAAGGATGAGGGCTCTACTATCATGACTAAATTTTCTCCCAAAGGCCCCACCATACTTTGGGGATTAGGATTCAACATAAGTGTTTAGAGAAGACTCAAACATTGTTTACTGCACTGCTTTTTCCTACTTTATTTTTAACTTCAGTCATCCTCGATCACAAAGGTACATGTATTGGACATTCAAAAACCACACATAAGTCAACATGAATTTTTCCTTATTTCTCATAAACATGCTTTGAAAACAGCAACAACAAAACTATTGCCTTTGTGTGTATGTATATGCTCAGTTGTGTCTGACTTTTCACTTCCCAATGGACTATAGCCCTCCAGGCTCCTCTGTCTGTGGAATTTTCCAAGCAAGACTATTGGAGTGGGTTGCCATTCCCTCCTCCAGAGGATCTTCCTGACCCAGGGTTTGAACCCATGTCTCTTGTGTCTCCTGCATTAACAGGCAGACTCTTTACTACTAGCACTACCTTCCCATATACAATCTTTGGGGAAAAAAAAAAAACTACTGCATTTAGTAAAATATCAAATGCATGGATGATTTCTATGATGCTAAAATAACTATTTCCTGTTTATAAGAACCATTTGCACAATATACAGAATTTTCTAGTATTTATTAATTACTGACTATTAGTCAGAGGAAATCACATTCAAGCTGGGACAACATTGTTATATGCTATTTTATTTCCACACATATTCAAATGCTTTCTGAGAAATGTAACATCTGCAGACCCAAGACATTGGTTACACTCTAAATTTACTGGCAAAAAGAAGGTGAGTAGATATTCAATATGTACAATAAATATCCAGTCACTAATGTAAACATCCTTGGCAAACAACTAACTGCTCCAACAGTGCCCACTGAGTCCTGCTGGCATAGCAGAGGGTGTTGCAGAGTGAATACTGAGCCTCTTCCAAAACCCCGCAGCAACATTTTAAATAAACATGCCCAGATTTCTGAGCTGCATTTCATACAGCATCCTCAGAGTCACACAGGAAGATACCAAGTCTATCTCTGCAGAGCACAAAGTGAAGAAAATCATAGTTGCCTGATGACTCAGAATATACATAAACTAGGAAGACAGTATTCTTGTATTGGTCTTGCCTGGATCATTAACCTCACTGGAATTCAAGAAACACAAAAGCATACCACAAGGTATAGCTTCAACCAGACTTTGTCCCAAATCTAGTAAAATCAGTCCTTAAATTAGTATTTTCTTACTTATCCAGATTAAAAAAAAAAAATAGCATGTGCCTTATTGTGGTTATGGAAGCCTATATTTTTGGTCAAAAGAATATACAAAGCATTTAGGCATATTTACCACTGGGAATGGTTAATACGGTCATTTCTATTTAGGGAATAATTTAACAGTTTAAAGAAAAGATAATGATCATCAGAAGTATGACAGAGAAAATAGTATTGATGTCATTGAAATCATAATACTTTATAAAAATCACCATTTTATGCTAGAGATCTGAAAGCTCTTCCTATAAGGGTCTGATAATCAATAAGCTGACTTTCTGCTACATACAGTCTGTTGGTAACTGTTCAACGCTCCACTGCAGCATGATAACAGTCATAGATAGACCATACAGAAACCAATGAATGTGGCTGTGTTCCAACAAAACTTCATTTATTGTGTCGGCCAATAAGGTCATTCAGGTTTTTCCATATATATAATGAAAAAACTCAAACAAACTTTTTGGCCAACTCAATACAAATGGGTTGGGCCAGATTTGGCCCATTGGTCATAGTTTGGCAAACTCATGTCTACAGTAGTCGGTGGCTAGAAATTGTGATTTTATGAAGGCTATACCCCTGTTTAAGAAAGTAACACAGTTTTAAATAATTCTTCATCTACTCATCAGATATTTAAACTAAATTAACTTTTGCTTTTAGCAAATATTTCTTTTACTAGCCTAGACACAAGAAGAAAAGATGCAAGTTACAACTGCCTTTTATTATACCACATGTAATACTAGATTTCTCTCTATTTTTAAAAGTAAGTTTTGGTCAATATCAGTATCTATAAAGCATTATGATAAAAATTAGGCAGAAGGTAAATTGAGAACAATTTACAAAATGGATTTCAGGAGCCATATCATTTATGAAGCAGGGCATATTGATTCTTAAGACAACTCAACAATCTGTAATGATCAGATTTTTTATGCCAGGATGTATTTGTTTCATCACAAAGAAGTCATCTTTTCTCTTATTACCTTCATGAAATTTCAAAGACAAATATCTTTTGTTCTATATTTAGGGAGGTAGAATACTCTTGAATGAACAGCTGCTGATCACTTGAGGAGCTTTTGAGCTTAAAATCAAGGTAGATGAATATTTCAGCTCAATCAAAACACAAAACAAAATTATCTCTTCATTGTGGATTCTCTATGACAACTCTCTCTTTCAAAACATGAAAATCCTCAGTGAAACTGAACATGAAGAAACATAATAAGCCAGATGCTTTCTGTCACTTTTCTGTTTCATGAGTCACATATCCTGAAAGTATAATTTTTATATATATATATTAAATAAATTTTGCTACCAGCAGCCAAGCCTTATTTTCTGTGGCAAGAGCTGTGGACTGACAGAGGGCTGGGTTCTAGTCCTTATTGTGGGTTCTATTTATTATTCTAATAACCAGTTGTGTGTCTGGAGTGAAGCAGAAAATTATTCCAGAAAATTGGAAGCAGGGTGAAGACATATAGACTTTATGGGCTCCAATGACCACAGCTTTACTTGAAACCAGAGAAATACCAATGTTGGTCAATGAATATCCAATGATCCATGAAAACAAACTGGTGTGCCTTGTCAGACTGAGGTATATAGAAGCCTCATTAGAAAAGAAATGCCTCAAACTACTTGCAAGAAACAAGATGACCGGATCAGGAGAGATTTCTAAAGCTAAGGAGAATGGGCATCTCACTATGTGAGGCACTACAAAGCTCCCAGGTGATTTCTACATCATCAGAAGCAGTTGAGCTTCCAGGAGCAACTCCTGCCTCTGGAGTGTAATTCACAGTTTACAGGCAACACTACAAACCAAACCAACCCCTGGCAGGATCAGAATTGGGCTTTAAGGCTTTTCCAGCTTTTCCAGGGCAGCAGAAGTAAGAGCTAAGAAAGAAAACCCATAACAAGTGAGAAAGGAAGGCAATAAGTAGGTACAATCTACAGAGGGCAAAGGTCCAGATGGTATCCATCTGGAAAAATGCTACTTTTTTTGATTAATATATTTTATGGAACATTGAAGGAAGGAGGATCAAATGGTGTGATGTCCAGCCTTAAAGTGATTTCAATTATGATTATTGATTTCATCATCCTCTTAGTTACTTTAGATTGTAAGCAGTGTGTTTACTTCTTAAATACACACACATGTACAAGAATATATACACACAAACTGGACACATAAGAGTTAAACAATTTGCCATATATTTGTTTATGCTGCAGTCCCAAGAACAACATTCCCTCTCTTCCAGATACAATGGGGATAGACAGGGAATAAACTATTTGAAGAAAAGGTTCAGTCAGTGTTTGAGCAATGGGAGAAAACCTTCTAGAGAGTACTTAACCCATGAGATTCCTGTTCCTTCTGAAACCATAAGTGAAAGTGAAGTTGCTCAGTCGTGTCCGACTCTTTGCAACCCCATGGACTATAGCCTACCAAGCTCCTCTGTCCATGGGATTTTCCAGGCAATAGTACTGGAGTGGATTGCCATTTCCTTCTCCAAGGGATCTCCCCGACTCAAGGATCGAACCCGGGTCTCCTGCGCTGTAGACAGATGCTTTACCATCTGAGCCACCAGGGAAGCCCTGATCTCCAAACCATGGGTATCTAAAAAAGTGTTTGACACGATGTCATGTGGACAGTGCCCAGAGGTGCCATCTTGCTGTTGCTACACAGCAGCAATTCCTACTTAACCCAAGTCCGTTCAATATCAAAAGGAAAAAGACTTTAATTGTGACTGCTACAATGGAAACATTGAATTCTTTAATGACTGAACCAAGCATTTTGAGGGTAAGAAGAAAAAAAATCACAGCAATTGATACAAGGTGAGTAAAACTAGGAAGTGTCCATTCAACCTGTTTCAGTCCTCAAAACAGCTAATATGCAGGTTGGCAAGGTAGGACAACAGAGAATCCATAACCCACAAAAAGAAAAAAATCTGCAATACTTCCCCAATAATTTGTGGCTAATAAATTTACCCTCCACATGAGAGAGTAGAAATTCTGATTTAAGAAAAGAAAAATGCTATACTGTTCTTCACAGTGCTTAACTATATACCCAGATCAGTTCAGCAAATCTTGAATCATAAGAAAAACCTATGCTAACATGCCATTGTCTTTCTTACATTCTTTTTCCTAATATTCTTGCATTAGATTCAACTGTCTCATGATAGAATTAGGAACCAGTTGCTACACAGGGAGATAGTATATGCAAAGAAAAGACTCTCGCACCAATTATATGGTAAGTGTTTACAGCACTAATGCTAGGACATATTTACTGATTTATTCAACAAGTACTTACTGAATAACTTCCTTTGCCAGATATTATGCTACGTGACAAAAGCCTGTGTATGAGATCACTAGAAGCTCTGTTTATCCATAAGGGAACTTGGACAATTTTGAGTTACGTAGCAAGGACAACATAGCTTATGTGAAGAGTAAACTAAGATAATCTTCATTAAGAAGGTGGGCTTTGTTAAGATCAACCACTCCCTCCAGGCATAGTTATCCATGCGATAGTTATCAAGAGAATTCTCTATGGAATCAACCCTATTAAAGATTTTGATGCTCAGACTAATCAAAGACAGTAAGTCAACCTTACCTTTGACTCCCTACAGAATTTTTGGTCTTATCAAGACTTATTTATCATCAAGCAGGCTACATGTAAAATTACACTAGAAGAGGGGGACTTTCCTGGTAGACCAGTGGTTAGGATTTGGGGATTTCACTGCTATAAGCCAGGTTCAGTACCTTGTTGGGAAACTGAGATCCTATGGGATGTGCAGCATGGACAAAAAAAACAAAAAGTAACAACAACAACAACAAAAATTACACAGCAAAAATAAAAACTAGCTTCCCCAGACAAGTGGATGGAGAATATGTCCATTATACCAAGGTTCTTCAGATAAAACCTTGCAGGTCTTAGCACCAGGTCTTAATGGAACCTAGATAGAAACTGGGACAGGTTTTAACCTTCTGATGAAGCACAGATGCCCTTGTTTCTGAATGGAGGGAAAAGACCCATAAGTTTGATCACCTACAGCATAAGGAGCAATGGGAAGTTCTATATTGACAAATAAAAAACCTTGCTTGTATATTCACCCAGAAAGGAAGCCATCTTAGCACTTCAAAGAGATAAACTGCAAGGATGCCTTCAGGCAAACCAATATTTTCCTCAAATTGGATTTCTCTAATCCCTGAACTGTGACCAGCAAAGACTTCAGCCTAGAAAATTGATTTTTCAACTACACTTCCTGAGGACTCACCAGAGCCACAAAGTAAAAGAAACAATAATTCTTCTCTGTCCATTGCATTGATGAAATGAAGTCACGTGGTATTTTTATACCTGCTAGTATAACTGAGAAATGGTCATGCAAATGGTTACCTTTTCATAGCTAAAATATTACATTCACTAAGGGAAGAAAGTTGTTTATGTGCCACGTGGGGTGGGGTTGTTTATGTACCTTATACTGGCATTTTGCTCATTTTGATTTCTTTTAGTTTTGTTCAAAAATATTGAACTGCCTAGCCAGTGCTTCTTCAAATGCCTCTAGAAACAGAGATTGAAAATAAAGTATGACCTCAGCCCAATGTTTCAGTAGCAACACAAAGACAAATAAAATCTGGGTTCAGCACCTAAGGACTGAAAACGCAGAGGTTGTTGTATCCTACAGCAATGACATAAATAATCAAATAAAGAATCGTTTGGGTAAAAGTCTGCTGTGTGTTTCTGTTTTAATAGTTTTAAGTTTGTTTTATAGCATGTCACCATGCGTGGGTCGGTAGATTGGACATACTTGACAGTTTATGAAACAAGGGCAATGCTGTTGAAGGGCTGAGTGTCCCACTGAAGGCATATTCAACCACCAGTAGGAAAGCCGTCCCTTAAGCATCTTCAGAGGAGCAATACCGCATCAAGGAAAGCAGATTCTGAATCATCTTCTTTCAGTGCATCCTGAAGAAAAAGAAGGGTTTTATTTTATCTTAAACTCTCCAGTCTCCTCTGGAGTCTTTTCTGGTTCTTTTGGGCTTTTCACCCATAAATAATTCAACAGGTAAATTCCCTTAATGACATGGACACATGTCCTCTGGAGTCATTAATTAAGGTTCATTCACACTTGAAAATGTCTCTTACCCATTTTTTTTTATTAACAGAAGTGTTTTTATTAGTTATTTCTAACTTTCAGCATTAGATTTTCTTTCTTGTCAAAAAAAAATAATAACTCAGCAGCTCAGTCATTTTAGCACTATTATAAATTTTCAAGCCATGGTGAATTTTAAAAATTATTTTCTCTGTCATTTTTAATCTTTGGCTAGGTCTCTATTGCACCAAATACTAGGTAATTACTTAAGTGTTTATCTCCACAAGAAGTTTGCAAGTTTCTTACAGACAGGATTTATTTGGAACAGACCAGTTTTTAAAGTAGCCCTGCACCTGGCAGTAACTAGTTTGTCTTCCATAAATAATGAGACTATATTTATTGTTTCTTCAGAGTCTCAAGTCTGTGTAGAGTTGGTCTCTGACATTTATTTTAGATCATTCCTTTACTCTTTGATATCTACATTTTAGCATCTATTGAATCTCTAGTCATTTTTTAGTGATCTCCTCAATGGTTGGAGAAGGCAATGGTAACCCACTCCAGTGTTCTTGCCTAGAGGGATTCTCTAGGCTGGTGGGTTGCCGTCTATGGGGTCACACAGAGTAGGACACGACTGAAGCAACTTAGCAGCCTTAATGGTTAAATGAGAGATGAGGAGATCTGAATTTCAGGTAGTAGTGTCCTTGACTTTATAAAGAAATTTAATAGTTCTTATCTGGACTTCAATATCCTCCTATGTAAAGTAAGAATAATGGATGAGGTGGTATATGTGTAAATCTCCGTCTAGCACTAAAAACTGAAGTTTTATAATGAAATTTTCTAAAGCAAGATTCAGTTTATGTGCCTATCTTAGCCATCTGGTCCAGAATATTCAAAGTTAAAATTACATGAAAGACCAACAAGAATTTAAGCACTGATACCTCCTTAGAAGGGGCTTCCAGGTGGCTCAGTGGTAAAGAATCTGCCTGCCAATGCAGGAGACACAAGTTCAATCCCTGGGTCAGGAAGATCCCCTGGAGAGGGAAGTGGAAACCAACTCTAATATTCTTGCTGAGAAAATCCCATGGACAGAGGAGCCTGGCAGGCTACAGTCCCTGGGGTCACAAAAGAATCAGATATGACTTAGCCACCGAACAATAAACAACAACCTCCTTTGAAGCTTTTTAAGAATATATATTTTCTTTAGAATATAAAAATAAAATGATTTTATTAGAGTAGCATTAATCTGCAAAATAGATATTCTAAAGATGGAACAAAATAGATATCTAAAGATGGACCAAAATAGATATTCTAAAGATCAATGGTCATAGATTATAAGGAGATAGATCCAAACTCAGTATATCAAGACCTTTTCAACAGTAAGTTTCCCAATAAACAGATTGGCTGCCCAAGGGGTATTGGACTACCCACTCCAGGGAATTAAGACAGAATCCAAATAACCACTTGGCACTAATGGAAGGTGGATGAAGGACCTTTAAAGTTCCCTCAAATTCTGAGATGTGGGGCGTTAACACATACAGACGATTTTTTTAATTTAATTTTAAAATATCAGTCTATTTATAAAAATCAGATGTGTTAAAGGACAGGAAACATTTTATCAATTTTTTCATCACTTTTTAATTGTGCTAAATCATTAAGGTACAGAAACTTTCAAAAATCAAGGCTCATAAAGGTCTTGAGATGCACTTGCTTTTCCTTAAGAAAGGATAAGAATCTGGAAGAGTCCATGCAGTAAACTATGTATGGATGTGAGAGTTGGACTATAAAGAAAGCCGAGCAGCAAAGAATTGATGCTTTTGAACTGTGGTATTGGAGAAGACTCTTGAGAATCCCTTATACTGCAAGGAGATCCAACCAGTCCATCCTAAAGGAAATCGATTCTGAATATTCATTGGAAGGATGGATATTGAAGCTGAAACTCTAATTCTTTGGCCACCCGATGCAAAGAGCTGACTCATTTGAAAAGACCCTGATCCTGGGAAAGACTGAAGGTGGGAGGAGAAGGGGCAGATGGCTGGATGGCATCACCCACTCAATGGACATGAATTTGAGTAAACTCCAGGAGCTGATGATGGACAGTGAGGCCTGGAATGATGCAGTCCATGGGGTTGCAAAGAGTCGGACATGACTGAGCAACTGAACTGAACTGAACTGATGCAGTAAACTAAATTTCTGACGTTTTACCCTATAGGAAAAACAAGCAGTTGCAATAGGTAAGAACTATGGCCTACTGGTAGATCAGATGGACAGATGAGAGAGACAATTCCTAGGCAGTGTCAGCTACAAATTGACACTTACCAAGAGCATTACCAACAAAGTAAACAACAAAGGCATTTGCCATCTGCCATGGAGACTAAACCCTGTGCTGTTATCAGTTCAGTTCAGTTCAGTCACTCAGTCGTGTCCGACTCTTTGCGACCCCATGAATCGCTGCACGCCAGGCCTCCCTGTTCATCGCCATCTCTCGGAGTTCACTCAGACTCACATCCATCGAGTCCGTGATGCCATCCAGCCATCTCATCCTCGGTCATCCCCTTCTCCTCCTGCCCCCAATCCCTTCCAGCATCAGAGTCTTTTACAATGAATCAACTCTTCACATGAGATGGCCAAAGTACTGGAGTTTCAGCTTTAGCATCATTCCTTCCAAAGAAATCCCAGGGCTGATCTCCTTCAGAATGGACAGGTTGGATCTCCTTGCAGTCCAAGGGACTCTCAAGAGTCTTCTCCAACACCACAGTTCAAAAGCATCAATTCTTTGGCACTCAGCCTTCTTCTCAGTCCAACTCTCACATTGGTACATGACCACAGGAAAAACCATAGCTTTGACTAGACGGACCTTAGTCGGAAAGTAATGTCTCTGCTTTTGAATATACTATCTAAGTTGGTCATAACTTTTCTTCCAAGGAGTAAGCATCTTCTAATTATACCTGTTGACTTTTAACAACCCTTGAGGGAGTTCAGGGTGGAGTTAGGTACTCTCTGCTCTAGGGAATCTGGTGGGACAGGTCTTTAGATAGTTGGATGCTTCAGGAACAGATTTTATGATCTCAATCCTTGCATCTCCTATCTAAAGAAGCACTAAATTCTTTTTGGTGACATCAGACCCTCATGACTAACAAAAAACCTTTTGTAAAATGAGTGCTTCACATTATTGAACTCCCTCTTCACCAAAACCTTATATATTGCCCTTCCCCCACTGCCGCTTTGGAGCAGTCTCTCAGAGCTCTCTGAGATGCTGCCTTCCAGGCTGCAGTCCTCATTTTGCTCCAAATAAAACTTAACTCAGAACTCTCAAGTTGTACATCTTTTTTAGTCAACAGCACGTTGATAAGAAGTCCAGGGTTCCCAAGGAAGTGAAAGGAATCTGGGACTCTTGAGGAGGAGATAGGGGTCTGGAATTCTCAAGGAGGAGAAAAGGACAAAAGTCTTTTTTTCTCCTCTACATTCCTTAGTCTTAGTCACATTAAATGTTTTTAAGCTTAGAACTGATGATTACACAACAAACAACTCAGTTTAAACTCTGTACTAAGTATTATATAACAACAATGTATCCTGCATGAGGACAGTTTCTCCTTCCTGAAAACCTTCTGACTAATCCTATTATCTTAAAATGTATATTATGGGAGTGGGTATGGTTCAGTTCAGTTCAGTTCATTCATTCAGTTGTGTCCAACCATTTGCGACCCCATGAACTGCAGCAAACCAGGCCTCCCTGTCCATCACCAACTCCTGGAGTTCAGGCAGACTCACATACATTGAGTCTGTGATGCTATCCAGCCATCTCATCCTCGGTCATCCCCTTTTCCTCCTGCCTCCAATCCCTCCCAGCATCAGAGTCTTTTCCAATGAGTCAGCTCTTCACATGAGTGGCCAAAGTACTGGAGTTTCAGCTTCAACATCATTCCTTCCAAAGAACACCCAGGGCTGATCTCCTTTAGAATGGACTGGTTGGATCTCCTTGCAGTCCAAGGGACTCTCAAGAGTCTTCTCCAACACCACAATTCAAAAGCGTATCTTTCTGTTGTTAACTGCTAATCCTGTTACCTTAAAATGTAAATTGTGGGAGTGAGTCTGGTAAAAGTTTTACAACTTTGAGACATTCTTTTGATTTATTGTAATAACCAATTGAAAAAGTATATAACTCCCTTAGCAAGGGGAGCACTCTTCGTCCCCCTTCTGATGTATATGTCAGAAGCTTTTTCTGTCCTTTTTCACACTTTAATAAAACTCTGCTACACAAGAGCCCTGAATGATCAAGCCTGGTCACTGGTCCTGAAGCTAAATCTTCTTCAGAGATCAGGAATCTGACATCATTCACCCTAAGTTATCACAGACCACAGTCATGAATTTCCAGTCGTCACTGGCATCCATACACAAAGTCATTCCAAAAATAAATGTATTAAAGATATGGAGAATCCATGGCTTTGGCTTTCAGTTTCCATATTTGGAGAAGCAATTACTTTATGGGTCACAGACTCCTTTGAAAATCCAATAAAACATGGTTTAACAGAGGACAACATAACAGTTTGTTCTTTCTCTTCTCTTTCCTGATCTACATCATTTAGAGCTTATTTATTTTTTAAGTCTTATAGAATATGGGAAATTAGTTGATGCTTTACAAATAATGATAATATATTTATTAGTTTCTCAGAAATTCAAAATCATGTCTAAGTTGGTCTCTGGCCTGTTTAGACTTAAGATAACTTTGTTCAAATAAAACTGGATCCCACTGTGTAATGAGAAACTTTATTTCCTATACCTGAAAAAACATCTGAAAAATGGTTTATGAGCTCAGAAAAAAGAACAAAAAACTGTGGTCCTGAGAAAAGACTGATTCTCAGAAATCAGATGCCTCTAAAAAGAAGTATCTACATATGCTCACTCAAGCTTGCTGAATTTCTGAAAAGGTTTCCCTTTTTCAGAGGGCTAGGAAATGAAAAGCCTAAAACCTGAAACAGGGAGAGAGCAGAGAGACCAGAAATCAAGAGACTTTCTACCAGTAACCCAACAGAGCCTGACAACCTACACAATTATACCTGCATATAATGCAGGTCCTCCAGTAAAATTCTTGCTATTTAAAATACTATAACTGATAGGCCTGAGCTGAGAAAAATCCAAGCAAAATGTCAACTCAGCTAAAAGGGGCTGAAAAGGTAGAGTTGATGATCGGCAAAACAATCAGAACACTTACTCTGTGACAGTGAATTGCAAGAGGAGATAACTAAGGATCTGAATAAATACACAGGCACCTCAGAATTTTTCAAGTGAAGTCATAAAGACTTCTGGAGCCAAAAGATACAATTTCCCAATGTAAAAATTCAACAGATGAGTTTAAGGGTAAAGGATTATTGCAATGCAAATGAGTGACTTGGAAAATTGAGTGTGATGTCTCAAATTATCTTAAAGTACAGAGCAAACTACAGAAATGGAAATCACAGGGGAAAATTAAGTAAGAGAATTAAAGGATAGCCTCTGAAAAGCTTATACAAGAATATTATTAGTTCCATAGCAAGATTAAGATATATGGCAAAACCAATACAGTATTGTAAAGTAAAATAAAGTAAAATAAAATTTTTAAAAAAAAGAACAGATGGAAGAAAAGCAAATAAATAAATATTGGAAGGAAATTTTACCCATGATGGAGAGATATCTGAGTCTGCAAATTCAAAAGGCTCACCAAGGGCTGTATTACTGAGAAAAGATATACACCTAAGCACACCCCAGTAAACTTCTTGAACTTTTAAGACAATTTTTTTTTTGAATTATACTCTTTCCAGTAGAAAGAGTAACTAATGGAAACTACCAAAAATCTCATCTTCAATTTGGAGTAACTAGTAGCAGTGGAATAGCATCCACAGAAGCACTGAAAGAAAAAGACTATAATAACAAGAATTTTACACCCAACAATATAATTAACTACTGGATTAGGTTTAAAAATCTATATTTTGTGATATACAAGACTTCAGAGAATGAAACACCTATGTGCTTCATCTCAGGAAAATGCTAGAGAAAAATTTCCTAATCAAGAAGAAGAACAATAAAGATTACTTAGTAATAGTATTGTTCCTAAACTATGTTGCCCAAATAATTAGGTAGGAGAAGAAATAATACATGGAGAAGGAAATGTCAACCCACTCCAGTACTCCTGCCTGGAGAATCCCATGGACAGAGGAGCCTAGTGGGCTACAGTCCATGGGGTCGAACAGTCGAGTTGGACACAACTGAAGTGACTCAGCACACATGCAGGAACAGTAAAAGCAGTTCAAATGTAATAAAAAATAGAGTGGAAAAGAACCCCCAAATTAATAACAGGAAGGATAAGCAGATGGAACAGAAATTTGATCAGAGCAGAAACAATAAAGAAAACATAGAAATAAAAACAGACTCCTTAAGTAATAGATTATCTAACATTGAATTTGGAGGTAGGGAGCCCATCTATAGACTGTTTTAAAGGAAGTGAATTTTAAAAAGTTTAATGAAAGGATAAGAAAAGAGATATCATGTAAGGGACACAAAATGGAAAAGGAGTTTAGGGATGGAGGAAGTAGAGTAGAAGGGGAAGAAGGCAAAGAGGAATTTAACATGAAATACACTAATCAGATAAAACAGACATAATATAAATGGGAGATATTATGAGTTAATATGATAATGACCAAGAAACCAATATATGGATATGTAGTTGTGTGTGTGCGTATGTGTATGTTGCTCAGTCATGTCCAACTCTTTGTGACCCCATGGACTGTAGCCCAAGACTCCTCCATCCATAGAATTCTCCAGGCAAGAATACTGGAGTGGGTTGCCATTCTGTTCTCCAGGGGAACTTCCTGACCCAGGGATCAAACCCAGGTCTCCTGCATTGCAGGTGGATTCTTTAGCATCTGAGCCACCAAGGAAGCCCTTACATAGCTGTAGCAAACCTTTATGCCACAACCAGTAGAACTGCTAACTCATAAAGCCAAAACTTCCTAAAGTGTCCAAAAAGCCTATGAAAATAATGCAATTATTGCAAGAATCTTCAACATGCTTCTGTCAGAATTAGATCTAGTGAATAAAAGTTTGAGTCATGTAAAAACTATATATATATATACTCATGTTAGATAAATTGTGTTATTTAGGTAACGTGAGTTATACTATTTAGGTAATCATAAAGCCAAAACTTCCTAAAGTGTCCAAAAAGCCTATGAAAATAATGCAATTATTGCAAGAATCTTCAACATGCTTCTGTCAGAATTAGATCTAGTGAATAAAAGTTTGAGTCATGTAAAAAGTATATATATATATACTCATGTTAGATAAATTGTGTTATTTAGGTAACATGAGTTATACTATTTAGGTAACATGAGTTCTATTATATAGTATATGATATATAACATGAGTTATACATTAATACACACACACACATATATAGCTTCCCTGGTGGCTCAGATAGTGAAAAATCCGCCTGCCATTCAGGAAACCTGGGTTCGATCCCTGGGTCAGGAAGATCCCTTGGAGAAAATTATGACACTGCTGTATTTAACTCAGTAAATTTACTAAAATCCACTGGAAATTGGTGGTTTTTATGGTATGTAAATTATATCTCAATAAAATTGGTTTTTAAAAAATTAAATAGCTCCATCCATAGGATTTTTCAAGGAAGAATACTGGAGTGGGTTGCCATATCCTTATCCAGGGAATCTTCCAACCCAGCGATTGAACCCAGGTCTCTGGCATTGCAGGCAGATTCTTTATCAACTGGCCACCAGGGAAGTCCCTACCTGTGTTTACAAGCTCCCATAACATTTTATATATTTAAAAAAAAAAAAAAAGGAAAGGAAGATACAGAAAAATAAGCATAACATAATACCATTTTTTTCTTTGTATGCAAAACAAATCATTGAAGGAGATGATAGGGAAGAGTAACAAAGAAGTTAAAAAAAGAAAAAGAAAAGATTGCACTAAACAGAATATATAATGCTTTTATATAAAGTGATATGTGAGATATATGTTGATACATATAATCAGCATAAACAGTAGTATATCATTCAGTTCAGTTGCTCAGTCATGTCTGACTCTTTGTGACCCCATGAATCACAGCATGTCAGGCCTCCCTGTCCATCACCACCTCCAGGAGTTCACTCAGAGATATAAATTAATTCATAAATCCACTCTGGGGACAGTCAGTTGCCTAATTAGACATCCTTACTCCAATGGAGGTTATATAGACTTCCACTGGAAATTTACAGCTCAAAAGGGGCCATTACAGATGCTTCTGTTTTCATTATCTTTATCATTCTTAAACAGAAAACATGTCAGAAAAGGACTTTTACTGTGTAATTGTTGGCTTGTTAATTTTCATGGCAAATGTTAGAATTGAACTCCGGATGGTAAAAATTAAAAGTATTCAAAAAATGTGTATTGGCTAAAATACTTTGAGAATCCTTCTTTTCCTGATTCTTTGCATGAACAAGACAGTATTGTGTAGCCTGACCTCGGGGAAACCAACAAAGCTTTGTCTATTAAAAATCCTACATCGAGCCATTGAAAAATCAACACGACTATAAGCTTTGTCCAGAAAACCTGCCCTGCCGAAAAGCTGCCAAATCATCCTAGAATAAACCTCTCATCCAATATAATAGGTCAAAGCATTTAAAAGGTTGGAAAATGACTTCATCAAGCTGACAGAAAAGGTTATATAAGCTGCTTTCTGCTTGATTATTTATGTGGGTCATTTAATAAATTTCTGTAGGTGTGGAAGAATTTGGTCTGAAATTCATTTCATTATTACCTAGTAGCTAGATTTAGGAGCACTGCTAACCCTTCCACATCAAATTGCCTACTCCCATCCTCAGCCAAAAGAACCTAAGACATGTGTAAGCCAAATTAGTTTATGTCCATGCACAACAGTAAAGAAATAAAAATACCTTTTAAAAAGATAAGTTATCTATTCATGAAAAAAAATTAATACTATAAGTGTAAACTTACTTAATACTATAAGTATTAGGTAAACTTTATACTATAAACTTACTTTATACTATAAGTGTCAGTTCAGTTCAGTCGCTCAGTCATGTCCGACTCTTTGTGACCTCATGAATCGCAGCACGCCAGGCCTCCCTGTTCATCACCATCTCTCGGAGTTCACTCAGACTCACATCCATCGAGTCCGTGATGCCATCCAGCCATCTCATCCTTGGTCGTCCCTTTCTCCTCCTGCCTCCAATCCCTCCCAGCATCAAAGTCTTTTCCAATGAGACAACTCTTCGTATAAGGTGGCCAAAGTACTGGAGTTTCAGCTTTAGCATCATTCCCTCCAAAGAAATCCCAGGGTTGATCTCCTTCAGAATGGACTGGTTGGATCTCCTTGCAGTCCAAGGGACTCTCAAGAGTCTTCTCCAACACCACAGTTCAAAAGCATCAATTGTTCAGCGCTCAGCCTTCTTCACAGTTCAACTCTCACATCCATACATGACCACAGGAAAAACCATAGCCTTGACTAGAC
>SJYC01146894.1:0-60424 GCA_006408675.1 Madoqua kirkii | reverse complement strand
GCCAGGCCTCCCTGTTCATCACCATCTCTTGGAGTTCACTCAGACTCACATCCATCGAGTCCGCGATGCCATCCAGCCATCTCATCCTTGGTCGTCCCTTTCTCCTCCTGCCTCCAATCCCTCCCAGCATCAAAGTCTTTTCCAATGAGACAACTCTTCGTATAAGGTGGCCAAAGTACTGGAGTTTCAGCTTTAGCATCATTCCCTCCAAAGAAATCCCAGGGTTGATCTCCTTCAGAATGGACTGGTTGGATCTCCTTGCAGTCCAAGGGATTCTCAAGAGTTTCCTCCAACACCACAGTTCAAAAGCATCAATTCTTTGGTGCTCAGCCTTCTTCACAGTCCAACTCTCACATCCATACATGACCACAGGAAAAACCATAGCCTTGACTAGATGGACCTTAGTCAGCAAAGTAATGTCTCTGCTTTTGAATATACTATCTAGGTTGCTCATAACTTTTCTTCCAAGGAGTAAGCGTCTTTTAATTTCATGGCTGCAGTCACCATACGAAGTAATTTTGGAGCCCAAAAAAATAAAGTCTGACACTGTTTCCACTGTTTCCCCATCTATTTCCCATGAAGTGATGGGACCGGATGCCATGATCTTCGTTTTCTGAATGTTGAGCTTTAAGCCAGCTTTTTCACTCTCCTCTTTCACTTTCCTCAAGAGGCTTTTTAGCTCCTCTTCACTTTCTGCCATAAGGGTGGTATTATCTGCATATCTGAGGTTACTGATATTTCTCCCGGCAATCTTGATTCCAGCTTTTGCTTCTTCCAATGTAAACAAATTTTTATAATTTAATTTTAATTTTAGGAGGTCACCCAGATCTTTACATAGACTTTCAGGTGGACTGCCGACTGGTAAGCACTTGAAATATAGATACAGATGTGGCTATAGCTTCCCTGGTGGCTCAGAGGTTAAAGCGTCTGCCTCCAATGTGGGAGACCCGGGTTCAATCTCTCGGTTGGGAAGATCCCCTGGAGGAGGAAATGGCAACCCATTCCAGTATTCTTGCCTGGAAAATTCCATGGACGGAGAAGCCTGGTAGGCTACAGTCCATGGGGTCGCAAAGAGTCAGACACGACTGAGCAACTTCACTTTCACTTTCATAGTCACACCTTATGTCAGTACACAAAATATGAAAGATGAAGAACACAACGAATCAGTTCCCTGGTTCACTCTACCATCCCTGCTGGTTTACTCTAGCATCCCTGTAGAAGTAAACTTTTAAGAATGTACTGCAAGATAGAGTGGTTTTCTGGTCACAGACTTGCAGTTCTTCTGTAGATATCTCTGCTGATTACTGATCATTACCTGTTGATGAACAGCTGAGATTTTGCCATGAGAAAGTCACTGCAGAAGTTACCTTTATCATTGGGGAATTTGGAAAACAGAAACATGAATGAGGGAATGACCAAAAAAGTTTGTCTCACTGGAAAACACAGCAGAGGAGGCAATCCTAAGGAATTAAAGCAATTAAATTAGACAGGGAAAGGACAAGAGAATCTTGAACACATAATTGGAGATTTTGATTTAACTGAAATGAGAACCCCAAGAGAGGCTTTTGAGTAGCTCAATGGCTGACCTTTATCAACAAAAGTTACTGAGAAGAAAAAATAACTCTGGCATTTTAGAACTAATAGAAGGGAAGTTGGGGGGGGCAGTCTGAAAGCAAATAAGAGAAAAATATAAAATGACAGTGGCTGATTATGAAATTGTGAGAAAACTAAAGAAAATGGAAGTCTACTTAAGACATATTTTTAAAGGACGTGTAAAATCCATAGATACTGAAGCTATGGAGGACAAAGGATCATTTCCCACTAATGGAAGGTGATGTAAATATACAACTCCTCCACACATCAACATCAGATCAATCTTCTAAGAGTGTTCCATCCAACATACTACCTTTCAGTTCCCTAGGGAAATAATCTTATTCTAGAGCCCTTGTATGAGGTTTAAATCCCTTATCCTGAAATTTAAGACTTCCTGTAGTGTGGTCCTGACCCATCTTTCTCAAAAGTGCAATAAGAGGAAAGTTGGTGCCCATGGTAAAGAACCCACCTGCCAATGCAGGAGACGTAAGAGGTGGAGGTTCAATCCCTGGGACGGGAAGATCCCCTGGAGGAGGGCACAGCAACTGACTCTAGTATCGTTGCCTGGAGAATTGCATGGACAGGGTAGCCTGGCAGGCTGAAGTCCATGGGATCACAAAAAGTCAGACATGACTGAATCAATTTAGCACAAGTAAACTGGTTTAATTAATTAAGCATTACTTTTTCTTCATCCCACCATCACCTTCCTTGGTCTTCCACCTTCGATCTAGTGTGGGGAGTTGTGGAAGTTTGGGAAGTGAAGTTAATCTATATTCTTCACATCTTGGTGGATACTCTCCAGGTGAAGTGAATATTCAGGGGGCTGGGCCAGAGCAGAGGTCCACACAAGGTGCACACAAGATAAACAATGAACTGTGCACTGTGCCAGCCTCACTAGAGGCTATCTTCTTCAGGAGCTTTTTATTTCTTTATTTCATGCCTTCCTGTCATTGGGAGCCCAATTCCTTTTCCTCCAGTTTCTAGCTACTTTTTAATTCATCCCTCTGAGCAGGAAACCATCTGCAAGCATGCATGAGTCTGAATCTTTTGTAAAATATTACTTTGCCTAAGAATTAAATATTTGCAACCACTGCAGTTCGTCTGAATGACTTCAGACTTCATAAAATTTGGGCATGGTTCAAGTTGTAGGTAAGAAGAGACTTTAGGAGTTCAAGTAAAAGGAGGAAGTCACAAAAATAACCTTGAAATAACATACTAGCTGGCATGAAGTTACTTCACAGGTCCTAATTTCTAGTCAAGTTTGATTCATTCTTGGACAAGAAATCCTTCTTTGTTTCCTTAGTATCTTTGTTTACTTTTGGTACCTGAGCCACATTTCTCAGACTGAACTGTTTCACTGTTTCATTTCTACTTAGGTTTATTACCAGTCCACTGCAAACTTCAAGCCTATGGCCACACTCTAAACACTTTTATCTATCTAAAATATCAAGTATAACCACCTGAGAACAATGCCTTATTCCTTGGGCATGCTTGCTAAATTTCTCTTATTGTAAGTTCTTTCTATCTTTCAGGGACTTCTTGATCCTAGATCTCATCTCTACTTGTTTCTTACTTTTTAACCCCTTCCTTAACTTCTCCCCTGCATGCATGCATGCATGCTAAGTTGCTTCAGTTGTAGCTGACTCTGTGCGACCTTATGGATTGTAGCTCACCAGGCTCCTCTTTCCATGAGATTCTCCAGGCAATAATACTGGAGTGGGTTGCCATGCCCTCTTCCAAGGATCTTCCTGACCCAGGGATCAAACCTGAGTCTCTTATGTCTCCTGCATTGGCAGGCAGGTTCTTTACCACTAGGGTCACCTGGGAAGCCCAACTCCTTACCTATGCAGCCTAATTTCTATAACAAATTATTCAGCTATTCTCTTCCAAAATTATGTTCCTTGTCCTATATATTTTTCTTCTACCACCTGTATGATAAAATTCCAATCTAGCTTCATCAGAAAGTTGGCTTTTTCCATATTTACACCTAGACTGCTAATCCATCACCCCTAGAGAAAAATCATGCAACTGCTTAGATTTGATACCATTAAATTTCAAGACCTCACACGTTAACTGCCCAGCATCACATAACTTTTCTCCCAGAAAATCTCTCCCCTCTTCTCCACAATGACCATTTTAAAACCCCTCCCTAAACCTCTGCACCTGTCCCTTCCCTCTCAGCCAAGACCCTGAACCCAAAACAGGATCAAAATCCTCATTGCAAATTCCCTCAATTCCTCCGTTAAACCTACAAACTTATAGCTGCAGAAATTTACATCTGTTCTCTTACTCTGTCATTCTCTTTTTCATGGATTATTGGGTTGCTCAAAAAATTCATTCAGGTTTTTCCAAAAGACGTTGCGGAAAATCTCAGATAAACTTTTTGGCCAACCCAGTATTTTGCTGTGATGCACAGGAGTTCGTGCTGAATGAAGATGGAGGCTGCTCCATGTTGCCTGGCAAGGAGTTATAGTAGCTGAGATGAGTAATTCTTCATTCTCCAATGAGAGACATTTCTATAGTTCTCAACGTCACACAAGGTAGCCAGGTTTTGCCAGGGATTTGATATCCCTGATAGTCAGTAGCCAGCAATAAGGTATCTGTCTCTGATTCCTTGGAGTAGTTGGTACCCGAGTCCAGACTGTATGTCATTGAAAGTGAAGCAATAAGAGAGTCAGAGACCCTTTATGAGAGCACTGCCCCACTATGGGGTCAACTGTGTCCAGCTGAGGGCATCTCTCTGCAGACCCTCCTCTCTCTGAGTTCCAACTTGTACCCAGCGATATTTGCCCTATGATTTCTAACCCACCTCCACCCCATAATAGCTCTTCCCAGTACTATACAAACATTCACCAATCAGGGAAATAAAATTCTACAATCCCATCTCCAAAACATCTCTCAAATCAGTCTGCTTTTCCCAACTGCCCACTTTCTAGACAAGACTTCTATGCTAAAGTCCCTCTATCTGGTACAAATGCCACCCACCCTTGATTTATTTTCAAACTGTAGTCGTAGTGGTCATATAATCATGATTATGATTTTGCCATGCTCCTTCTCAAACACTTTCAGTGATTTTCCAATGTTATTAAGTACAGACTTCCTTGGAAAGGCCATTACTATCAACAAAAGTAATTTCAACAATTAACATTTACTAAACATGTAAGATACACTAAGCATATCTTAGCATCCCAGTCTTTATCAAAATGTGAGAACACTGGAAGCAATATGCTTATTTTCTAAAAATTGAAATTAAAACTACACAAAATAACTTAAGGTTCTACAGCTACCAAGAGTTGAACCAGTATTCAAACCCAAATTCACTTGTTTTCCTTCCTGGGATCTTTCCATGATATCAAATTCCCAGTCACTGTTAGGGCTTTCAATCTCTCTGCCTGACTCAACAAAGTGAATGAAAGTGAAGTGCTAGTCACTCAATGTGTCCAATTCTTTGCAACCCCATGGACAGTAGTTTGCTAGACTCCACTGACAATGGAATTCTCCAGGCAAGAATACTAGAATGGGTAGCCATTTCCTTCTCCAAGGGATCTTCCCACCCCAGGCATTGAACCTGGGTCTCCTGCATTGCAGGGGGATGCTTTACAGTCTGAAGGAAGCCCATGTGACTCAACAGAAGCTGATATTTAATAAGCAGTATGAATGCACATGTGGGTTTTTTTCCAGATGCTTTACATACTTCCACAAACTGATGCAAATAAAGGTTAATTAAAATTAATTTTACCTTTAAAATTAATTTAACCAAGGTCACACATTTAGTAATGACAGAGTCCTAAAATCAGTTGATTAATGCATGATAGATGTACTGTACTGTATATAGAAGTACTGCCCTCTTTCCTTCACTGAATATAAATTATTAAGAGAGACATGAATTTCTATGTTATTTTATATCCCTACAAACAGATGTGGGAGAAAGCAGGTTCAGAGAGTAGGTTAGGTGTATGGCTGGAGCCAATGATAGAAAACTATGATCTCACTCATCAACTATCATTCTTTTCTTCTTGGCACCATTTCTCCTTCTGTAGGAAGACATATCACCTTTAAAGTTTATAGAAGTGAAGCCAGTTTAATAATGATGGGCAAAGTTTGGTGGAAAATAGTTTGATCAAGCACAGGGTTGGATACCAGGCATGACCCAAATTTCAGGGGCAGCCACATGGAAGGGCAGCAGGATCAGCTAAGAGCAATCAGATTACAAGGAGCTAAGTCATTACCTGGGCTTCCCAGGTGACCCAGTGGTGAAGAATCTGCCTACCAATGCAGGAGACACAGGTTCACTCCCTAAGTCAGGAACCCCTGGAAGAGAAATTAGTATCCCACTCCAGTAATCTCACCAGGAAAATCCCATGGACAGAGGAGCCTGGTGGGCTATAGTCCATTGGGTTGCAAAGAGTCAGACACAACTGAGAGACTGAATATGCACACATGCAAAGTCATTACATGAGGAAAATATCTAAACCCAAGGAAAATATCTAAACCCAACTGTTTTACTTCACTCTGTATGACAATCTCTAGGTTTCTATCCATGTCACTGCATATGGCATTATTTCATTCTTTTTTATGACTGAGTAATATTCCATTGTCTATATGTACCACATCTTTTTTATCCACTCCTCTGTCGATGGACATTTCGGTTGCTTCCAGGTCCTAGCTATTATAAATAGTGCTACAGTGACTAGTGAGGAGCATGTATCTTTTTGAATTATGGTTTGCTGAGCAAAGTCAGAGAGAAAAAGACAAATATCATATGATACCACTTGTATGTGGACTCTAAAAAAGGGTATAATTTAACTCATCTACAAAATAGTACAGTATTACAAGTCATTTATCTGAAAAATGGCAACATTATTGAATAGTAACCTCATGAGTTAAGAAAATTATATATTCATGTATATAAAGCACTTAAATAATACTTGACACATGGTACTCAGGAGAAGTTAAGAGGAAAACAATGTAAAGCACAACATGCATACTATTAAATATTTCCCACAAAAAAAATTGGGCATAAGACCTAAACAGACATGTCTCCAGAGAAGACATACAGATGGCCAATAAACACATGAAATAATGCTCAACATCATTCATTATTAGAGAAATGCAAATCAAAAACTGCAATGAGGTATATCAGCTCACACCAGTCAAAATGGCCATCATCAAAAAAAAGTCTACAAACAATAAATGCTAGAGAGGTGTGCAGAAAAGGGAACCTTCTTGCAAACTTGGTAGGAATGTAAACTGATATAACCCCTATGGAGAACAGAAATTCCTTTAAAACCTAGGACTAAAACTACCATATTACCCAGCAATCCCACTACTGGACATATACCCTCAGAAAAAGTGAAAGTCACTCAGTTGTGTCTGACTCTTTGCAACCCCATAGATTATATAGTCCACAGAATTCTCCAGGCCAGAATACTGGAGTGGGTAGCTTTTCCCTTCTCCAGAGGCTCTTCCCTACCCAGAAATAGAATCCAGCTCTCCCGCACTGCAGGAGGATTCTTTACCAGCTGAGCTACAAGGGGAGCCCAAGACCACTGGAGTGGGTAGCCTATCCCTTCTCCAGCAGATCTTCCTGACCCAGGAATCAAACCAGGGTCTCCTGCATTGCAGGTAGATTCTTTACCAACTGAGCTATGAGGGAAGCCCTTCAGAAACCCATAATTGAAAAAGACACAAGTACACCAATGTTCATTGTAGCACTATTTACAATAGCTAAGATAGGAAGTAACAGA
The DNA here is from genome assembly GCA_006408675.1 of Madoqua kirkii. Taxonomy (NCBI): domain Eukaryota; kingdom Metazoa; phylum Chordata; class Mammalia; order Artiodactyla; family Bovidae; genus Madoqua; species Madoqua kirkii. The sequence continues at coordinate 53,084 of SJYC01146894.1, read as the reverse complement.
GATGTCCATCAATAGATGAATGGATAACGAGGTTGTGGCACATATATACAATGGAATATCACTCAGCCATAAAAAGGAATGGATTTGAGTCAGCTGTAGTGAGATGGATGAACCTAGAGCCTGTTATACAGAGTGAAATGTCAGAAAAAAATATCATTTATTAATGCATATATATGGAATCTAGAAAAATGGTAGTGATGAACTTATTTGCAGGGCAGGAATAGAAATGCAGACATAGAGAACAGAATCAGGGACACAGTTGGAGAAGGAGAGTGTGGGATTAATTGAAAAAGCAGCATTGAAACATACACATTACCGTATGTAAACCAGACAGTGGGAAGTTGCTGTATAGCCGGGAGTTCAACCTGGTGCTCTCCAACAACCTAAAGATGTGGGATAGCTTGAGGGTTAGGAGGGAGGTTCTAGAGGGAGGTGACATATATATGCTTATGGTTGATTCACTTTGTTGTATGGCAGAAACCAACACAACATTGTAAAGAAATAATCTTCCAATTAAAAAAAAAAAATTTTAAGTATTTCTCAAATCCTTTACAACTAAAGATCTATCCTAAGGAGTAAAAACGTCAGTATAAGAGGTGAGAACTAGCATCTGTAATGTGACCTTCACCTCAGGTTTAAGATGTTTATCCAGTGGTGTGAAGGGCCTCATTCTGTCTTTTTCCCTTTGGGGCCCTTGGTATCTTGTATCATGGAGTCCTGTGTCATTAGCAATGGGAAAATCTCCAAGCTAGAGCAAGGGGCTCTGCTCTAGAATAACCAGGTTATTCTCTCCCCATCAGGAAACTCTAATAAATACCCAAGTGACATGAATCAAGTGATATCATAGACAAAAGCAGCTCAAGTGGATCATAGGCAAAAGCAGCCCAAAGTAAAAGAGAATTCAAGATGCTGAAGAATGAAAGGAGCCCTGCCTAGGGGAACAAACAGAATAAGAAATGCAAATCAAAACTATACCCTGAGCTAACCAAAGATTTGAATGGGCTGAGCACAGTTTTGTTTTAAAATCTCACTTTTTAGCCTTCCCTAAGATACAACATGGAATGAATGAATTTAGCAAGCAGCCAGACTAATAATATGATTTCTGGGTACTCCATCAGCCCTGACTCAAGGCGACTGGCACCCCCACTGACTCCGTCTTTACTCACAAGGCCATCAGTGGTTCCAGAAGAGGCTTTCTGGGGAACTACAGACAGAACCTAGCTAACTGCAGGGGATGTCAAGAGTCAAACTGGATTCCAGCTGGTGCTTTCTGATGTATCAATACATTTGATGATAAATGATAAGTATCCATCTTCCAGCAATTTAGGGCATGTAATTTCTTCCTTAAGTTTCTACAGATTTTTGCTCTGGCTCTATTATCATTTGGATTTTAGCTTACTTCAATACAGGTGGTTTTCCTTTGGTTTTACATTTTTCTCACGTGTGCTATGAACACACACAATGGGCTTCAAACAAGAGCATTTGATCTTCCCCTGTGCTTAACTTTCCAGGAGAATGTCACAATTGCCCCTTCACAGTAATCAAAGGGTATTTCTCTCTCTTCCTCTGAAAAAAATCACAGCTCTCAGGTGGGGAGGCAAAGGGAAATAGTACATCTCTCATATCCTTAGTTCAGTATTGAGAGTGAGGAGAAGAGATGAAAGAAGATGAAAACAGACTTCAAAATACACAGAAAACTCCTATCTTTATAAATGAAAAAAAGTAGTGGCATTCAAAACACTACAGAGCAATGTAAGCAATATCTCCAGTCCCTAAATAAATAAAAGACATTTCACAAAAGAAATGTTACATGACCTGAGACAATAAACCTCTATACAGTTCAGTAGCTGGTTTTTATAGTGAATAGTCAAGCTTTGCCTTCACATACCCACAATTCCAGTACCTGAAACTTTTCAATACCCACTGTGTTCAAATTATTGTCACCCCCCCTTAATTTTTTCTATCCCATTCAACTGAAAATTGAAGGTGAAGGTCACCTAAGCTAAGCAATCTAACTTTCCTGCATAGTGGCCATGTAGATCGCAAAGAGTTGAAGGTTATATGCATTGTCTGTTGAGAACTTTCTCGACTGAAGTGACAGATTTGCTATTCTGGGTAAGGAGAAACCAATGACAAATTTAAAACATGTTTTGCCTTTTAGTTAAGAAGCTTTGGAAAAGTTGGCAACCTAAAAGCCTTGTAAAAGGGGCAAAACAGATGTGGAATGCGGAGTCCAGGCAACCTCAGGAGGAGCTAGGACCTGGTATCAGGCATGAGCACTAACTTGGAGGAAACATCAGGACAAAGCTGATAACGGGGAAGGACAGACTGGACAGGTAGAGTGTCTAGAGCATATGGTGTCTAGCGGCAAGACTGGTCGTGACTGTCATCAGAGAAGTAATTGCCAGGGTGAAATTCCTGCAAGCAGAGAGTGCACTCTGATGGGATACCTGGGACAGTGGTCAATGGCTGTAAGACCGGCAATAGGGAGAGGCGCTCAGCTCCTGGACTGTTCTGTAGAGATGTGGTTTTTAGTGACTGAAGAAAAGTGGAAGGAGCAAGTCATGTCTATAATAAAAACAGCACCATGACCACCAACCAATGACAGCAGAGACTTGCTGGAAAACTACACGAGGCCAGGCCTTGTACTTAACACATGATAAAGATCATCTACTCATGAAGTACTGAACGACCTTACTACTCAGAGGTGAGAGAACTGGTATTTTAAATACTCAATCTTCCCAAATTCTCTCTGGTGGTAAGTGCCTGAGGCAGATCTATCCAAAAGCAGATCTACTTGACCCCAGAACTCTTACGCACCATGCTTCATGCCACTGTGCCACAAAGAACAGAGGTACAGGGAGCTCAGGAAATATGGAACACAGTCGCTGTCCTAACATTTTGGCATAACATTTTGTGATTACATGGCTACACATAAGAAAATCAGGGTCATGACAGGTTAATTGATCTGTAAAAAATCACCCAATTAAAAAAATCTACGTTGTTGTCATTTAGTCACCATCATGCTTGACTCTTTGCTACCCCATATACCGTAGCCACCAGGTTCCTATGTCTAGAACATTCTCCAGGCAAGAATACTGGAGTGGGTTGTCATTTCCCTCTCCAGGGAATCTTCCAAATTCGCAACTCCTGCCTTGGCAGATTCTTCACTACTGAGCCACCAGGGAAGCTCTCTATCCCCAGCGCCAAATCCATAGAACTCTAGAATTTGCAAAACACTCCCATTTGGAGGCATGGTCTCAGAATCAAGATAGAAACCTAGATACGAGACTCAGTGTCCAAGGATCCAACAGAACAGCAAGATTGATTTAAACACTGAATCACCCTAAAAAATACCTACAAAAATAGAAGAAACATTTTGAGATCTTAGATTAGGCAAAGAACTCTTATGATACAATGCCAAAAGCATGAACCATAAAATAAAAACACTTAAATCTGGTCTCATTAAAAAAATTAAAATTAAAACATTTTAATCTGAAAAACATTGTTAAAATTTTTTTTAAAAAGTCATGCTAGAAGAATTTATTCATAAATCACATGTCTGGCAAAAGACCTGTATTCAGAATGCATAAAGCACTCTCAAAATTCAACATTCGAAAAAAAATCCAATTTTACAATTGAGGGGAAAAAAAAAAGCGTGCACATTTCACCAAAGAAAATATACAAACAGAAAACAAGATCAACATCATTAGTCATTGGGAAAACAAAAATTAAAATCTGAATCAGATAATAGTACACATCTATTTGAATAACTAAAAGCAAAAGATCTAACAATACCAAGTCTGGCAAAAACATGGAGCAACTAGAACTATGCTGTTGGTAGGAATGTAAAATGGTCCAGCCACTCTGGAAGAGTCTGACTGTTTCTTACATAAATATACACTTGTCACATGACACAGCAATCCCATTTGTAAATATTTATACAAGGAAAACAAAAATTTAAGTTCACAAAACAGGTGTAAGCTAATGTTTAAAAGCATTTATTCATAATTGCTAAAATATAGGAAACAATCAAAACAGACCTTGATTGATAAAAACTGTTGAACATACATTCAATGCAGTATTACTCAGCAATTAAAAGGATCTAACAACAGATCGTGTGACAACATGAATGAATTTCAAAAGCAAGACACTAAATGAAAAAGCCAGACCTAGAGACCACATCCTGGATGATTTTAAGTAAGTGACATTCTGAAAAAGGTAACAACCATCAGTCAAAGAACAGATCATCAATTGCCAGGGGCTAGAGAGAAAGGGAGGTGATTTACAAAGAGGTAGCATGAGGAAAAATAATTTTATGGTGATGCAACTTCTGCATCTTGATTGTGGTGGGAGCCACAAGATTCTGTATGTTAGCAAAACTTAACAGCACTATACAGAAGAAAGGAAGGAAGGAAAGAAAAGGAGGAGGGAAGTTTGTTGTAAATGTAGTAAATTAAAAAATAAACAAAACTTTAAAAAGCGATTAATCTTTGCACAAAGTGTATGTGTGTGTGCAGAGGAAGTGGGAAAGAGAAGAGAGATTTCACTGAAAGATAGATCCTGTATGAATGGATGGAAGGCATGGACCTTTCCCCAGAGAAAACCTCTCACAGAGCAGTCATTCAATAAGAATAGCAGGGTGTACAAGTTATTACAAACTAACTTACTGTGCAAACTATGATTAAACCATTAATGTCATTCTTAATTGTCTCAGTAACAAGTCAGAACAAGATCTTGAACTTTTACCACTGTATACACACAAAACTTGGAAAGTTACATACAAGCAACAAACTCAATTCAACTAATTTCTTAGCACATCTAAAATTCAAGATGGACAGTGATGATTTTTGTTGTCATTTGAAGCTATAAAGTAGCAATTTATGAAGTATAACAGTGGAAAGAAGAATAAGACTCATATATATCATGCATGATTATACTTTTCTGGACATTTTAGAATTCATCTGTATTACAATTGATAAATACGTAATATAGAATGCTAATTTAGAACAATGTGGGCACAATGAAAGTATATCTACAGTAAATTTAAAGTATATATACTTTGAAGTATACTATATATAGATTTAAATATAGATATATATCTATATATAACACAGAGAATTAAATATAGATTTAAAGTACACTATATAAATATAGTATATTTAAAATTTAAATATAAATTAAGTTTCTATAGAATGATTCAATGCCACTTTAAAAAATAAACTGCCTGAAAAAATACAAATTATAGTCTTTATCATGATTTGTTTTAAAAACAGGTCATTACACCTTAAGTTAAATTTCAGCTTAAAGAAATCAACTACAAATCAAAAAGCAAAAGAAAGCATTGATAAAACAATCTATGAGTGATATTAGTGGGTATATTTTACTTCTGAATATAGATAAATATCAAATGAATTATCTTAAAGTATAAATTTTATGGGATTATTTAGATATTAAAAAACAGCATCAGCTCTTAGCACAGTCTAATGGCATTTATTGACATGCCCTGAGTTGGAAAAATAAGATACTATAGTGAAATGAAAAGTGCACACGTTAGATTCAATTTTAAGACAGTGTATATTGCCCAAGCAAATCCTTGTTCAGTAGAGAGAAATAATCAGATTAACAATGCAGCCACTTCCCAATCTAAGACAGTGAAGCAGCAAATGAAATTTAAGAAAAAGAAACTGTATCACTTTGCAATTATCTACTCAGCTTTAATTTCGCCTTGCAACATACAGTTTAATTTTCAAGATATACAATGTAATCTCATTTATTAACACTTGTGTTGCTATTTGTTTCAGTAGCAACTTGACATATGGGCCTACAAGTACAGTGCAGCAACAAGGATATGAGACTTAGTTCCAACACACTCTTTTGTCCTGAATAATTAGTTCAGCATTTGCCTTGGAGCCAGCAATGCATTTTACCATGATTACTAATACTTTCCTAGGAGTCCAATAAATATTTGTGGTAAGAAGGGATCAAGCAAAAGTTATAGTAACTTATGTCTAATAATGGTTTTAAATATTTAGAGAAAATGTTAAGCTTTGTGTCACCCATCCAAGATGATGATAAATTATTCACAATAAATGGATTGCAGTAGGTGCCACAAAATACATGTGGTTTTCCTCCAATAAAATTAATCTAACTAGCTTTATTTATCTTTTCATCTTTTTCTGTAAAAAACATTTGATGATCATGTATTCAGACTACGACAAGATGCTGACTTTCTGGAAAATCACAGATAGTGAATTTTTGTATATTTAGCACCTACCATAGTGACTGGGCTTTCCCATACACTGGCAAAAAAAAAAAAAAAACCACTTACCAGCATAGAAGATGTAAGAGACGAGGGTTTGATCCTGGATCGGGAAGATCCCCTGGAGAAAGGAAGGTCAACCCACTCCAGTATTGGAGTGGAGAATCCCATGGACAGAGAAGCCTGGCAGGCTACAGTCCATAGAGTCACAAAGAGCTGGACACGACTGAACAATTTAACACTCACGCACAGTGAGCGGCCCTGCTACATACTCAGCAAAAGTACTGAACTGGCTAGAAATGTCAGTAATTCTATGTAACGAGAACTGAGCAAAATAATGCTCTTAGGACATTATGCTGGAGTCAAATTTAAATAAAATAGGATGTGGGGAAGTGGGAATATTCCCATATATGGCATATGTGAGTAAATATTTATACAAATTTCCTGATGGCAGTTAAACTAGAGTTTTTTAAAGACTTAAAAAAATGTGCATACACTTTGATCTGACATTCTCTTTCCTAGAAGTGAATCCCAAGAGAAGTATTTAGGATGTACACAAAGATTTGCATGCTTTTAATAATATCAAAAGCTGGAAATCATCTTTTAAATATATAATATAAAGTAAATGATTAAATAAATTATGACATAATCACACATCAAAATATTTTTCCGACTTATTAAGAAGAATGCTATTTTGTCTAGGGAAACTTGCTCATTTATTAAGTTAAATTTTAGTTGAAATTGAAATGTATAGTGTAATCCTGTGTTTGGTGTCAATGTGCATATGTGCATCTTTAGTCAGAAAAGTGTTACACACTATGTTGTTCTTTATGGTTATCTTCAGATGGGGGATTGAATCATTTCTTCTTTTTCCTATCTGAATTGTATAACTTTTAACAGTGAATCTGTATTTTTATGGAAATAAAAGCATGCAGATAAGAAAATGAAAAACAGATGCTTGCAATGAGATAGTGAGAAGGCCACTCAGCGCACCAAGATGACTAACGGCCCCTCTTCCGCGTAACCTGCAGGACGCTGCTGCTTTACCAGCGCTGCTTCTGACACCACTTAATCCTCTCACTTTTGCATAAGATGGATTAAACTGCCCCTGTTTCTTGATAGCCAGAAAATCCAGAATGAGTTTCCACTTTATAATCCACCCTTAGAAGCATCAGCATAGTCCAAATCCTGTAAGAAGATCCTCCCAAGGCTCCTTCCCTGAAGTGTTTCATCTCTACACTTGAAGGCCTCCTCACACCTACTGCACCAGGTAATTAAGCCCAGCTCTGTGACTACAGGTGTGTTCCTGGTGGTCTAGGGGTGTTTCTGGTGTTGTGATGATGATGGTGGTGGCGATGATGGTGAAAGTGATGTCGGTGATGCTGGCAGTGGTATTGGTAGTATTTGATGGTGTTGGCAGAGATGGGCGGTGGTTGTGGTAGAAGGTAATAGAAGTGAAGGTGGGTGGGTAAGTTTTTGACACTGGTAGTATCAGGACCCCAGGAAACCAAAGAAAAGGGTTCTTTTTTTTTTTACATATTTCAGCGATGTAATAATAAATCCTATAATTCCCAGCACAGTAAAGGCAATAAAGTGAAGTTAAAAAAAAAAAGCATATTAGGAATTGGGAGTCACAGATTTGGGTCTTGGTTTTTCCACCAGTCTAGTTTGTTACCTTAAGTTCATCATTCACCCTCTCCAGTTCACCCTCTCCAGACCTCATCTAATTCATCTACAAAATGCAGTTATTTAACTTCTAAAGTAACTTTTCATACTATGTAGCTTTTGATGCTCTTTCCAAGCTATCAGAGGCAAAGCCTAGACCACATCACCTACAGTCAAAGGGTACTGCCTGCTTTTTGTAAGTTAATGTTTTACTGACACACAGCCACGCATGTTACATACTGTCCGTGGCTACTTCACATAACATGAAACCCACTGCTGATGATCACAATAGAAACTGTATGCCTAAAGTATTTATTACTAATCCTTTGCAGAAAACACTTGCTGACCCCTGGTTTAGGCATATGATAAGTAGAAGTTTGACATGTTTAAGACATATTTTATTAGCAGAAGCTACATTTTAAAAACAGATTTTAATTTACTTGCCCATTAATGTATCCCAAGTGCCTACAACAGTGCCAAGCACCTAGATGATGCCGAATAAATATTTATTAAATGAATGATTCCATTAGAATGAATGAATGAACACACTGTAGCCTCTGGAAGCCTAAAATACCTTTTCATCCGTACCCTTCTTGCCATGGCATGGCATGGTTTTTATTTGCTGCGCAATTTAAAATACAGTCTGATAAAGGAAATCTATACATAAATACATCTGCAGTGTTGCCATGTAAGTTGCCAAGCAGTATATAGTTCCAACTGAACAACAGGGAGGTGAATGACAGGAAGTGAGGGTCAGCATGAATCTCAAATACAGTGGCAGCACACAATATCTGATCCCACTTAGGAGATTAGCATGGATTAACAAAAGTAGACGCTCATATTTCTGGAAAATCACTCCTCTTTGATTCAGAAGGTAAAAGAATCAAGTAAAAATGGGAACAAGTCACCAAACACAATCTGAGTATCCAGTGTTTTCATATTTCTAAAAGTAAGCTATTCTGATCTTTTGTGTGTTTTCTGTCAGTTCACAGAACAAAAGTTATCAGCAATGAACCAAAAGTCAGAAACTTAGTAGCTTCATTTTTTTATATACTGGCACATCCAGTAAATTCCTATTTTCAGAAAATTATATTCTCTTTTATTTACTGGATTAAAAAATGTATTCATTGTGTTACACATAGGTTTTTACTTTGAACCTCATCCAAGATGGTGGTGATGATAAATAGCTACTGAATAAAGAGCACAGCCTTTGAAATTACTGACCTTGTTCAAATTTCCAGCTCCATAAACTTACAAGATCTGTGGATCTAGGTGAGTTACTTAACCTCACTGTGCCTCAATTTCCTCATTTTTAATGTGGATAATAAAATGCACTTTACATAATTGTTATTATATAAGTAATATATGTTGTCATATATAATTAATATTATACTTAATCACATAATGAATTAATAATATTTGAATATAAAAAGCTTTATACCGTTCTCTATACCCAGTCTGCATTAAATAATGACAGTGATTATGATATCCACCTTGACTATATTGTATATTTAAATGAAACGGTTGTCATATATTACACAATTACATTGCAGTATTTATAGCAAGTCAGAACTTTGATTGCAAATGGGAAGAACAAGTTTCAAAGTACTGTCTGATATGAGTCATGTTTTTGCTTTAGAGTTTAATTTTAATCTTTTGTGGGGTCATCAACACCCAAGACATTTTTCCAACTATGAGTTTACTTTTTCTTTGAAAGAAAGGCTGTTGCATTGTTTCACTAGTATTCTTCCCAACCAGTAACACCAGAGAGATTTGCTGTTCTTTGCTCTTAAAGAGGTCATAAAGGGTCAGCATTCTTTATGAACTTTCTTAAACAAAGCTACTCATTCCCAGCTGGGCACAGGAAAAATGCTTACATGAGGTCACAGCAAATAAGCATTGACCACTGAGATTATTAAAGAGTACAGAAAATATTCTTTTATTTCATTGAAGAGCACACTATAAAATCTGAATGTGTACACAGTGTTTTTCAGACAATAATTCCCTTTATCAGTATAACAACCACCAGCATCATTTTGAAATTACGAATCATTTTTTAAACATTTTAAAAATTTTGCTTATTTATATTAATTAAAGGATAACTACTTTACAGTATTATAATGGTCTCTTCCATACTCAACATGAATAGGCCATAGGCATACATGTGTCCCCTCCCTCCTGAATCCCGCTCCCACCTCCCTCTCCACCCCATTTAAAAATTCCATTCCAGACATATCTGAGTGTCTACTAAAATTTCATTCCAAAAATAACTGAGTGTTTATGTAGAAGATTTCATTATAAGGATGAATAATATAAACTTCAGGAACATTAGATGGAAGATTTTCTGTTTCTGCTCTTTAATACTGGATCCAGCTTGATTGCATAAACTAAAGTTTACATACTATTCTCTGTGTTTTAAATGTGTCTATAAAAACCTTTGGTTATGTCTCAGCAACTATCTCAAAAACATTTGATGTTAACTTACTGATTTGAGTTCCGTAGAAGACGAGACATAGCTAAAGAAAATTTAGCTCTATGTGAATTCAAGAAGTATGCTCAGTCCTTTGTCCAGTGCCTAAATTAGTTACATTCTTTCTGATCTACTCTATATTGTCAATGTTGTTAAGGGAACATTAACTGTGTAGTCACGCAGCCGTGTCCAATTCTTTGTGACCCCATGGACTGTAGCCCACCAGGCTCCTCTATCCATGGAATTCTGTAGGCAAGAATACTGGATAGGTTGCCATGCCCTCCTTGAGGGGATCTTCTCAACCCAGGGATCAAACCTGGGTCTCCTGCACTGTAGGCAGATTCTTTACTATCTAAGTTACAAGGGAAGTCCTTAACTGAAAAGTCAGTGCAGAAGAATATGTTATGGACAAAAAGAAATTTTTAAAACATTATAGAGTTGTGGGATATGGGGGAAAATGAATGATACAATATATAGAGTTTTCCAGGTATTTAAATTTTACTTTGAATTCTTGCAGGAACACAAAACATCTTCCTTCTCTCACCCTCCTGAACCCACCAGTAAGCTCTGAACCTGAGGTAAACATTAACAGTGATCAAGATTTAAAATGATTAGATTATTGGACTAAAGTACTGATGCCAATAATTAAACCATCTTCTTTGGAGAGAAGACATGCAAATCATTTTTATTCAGATAGCTTATTCCCCTGGAGTTTGTCCTCATTTTAGACTCACCTTATTTTGATTCTCTTTTAAATTTGTTAAATGGGACTAGGTCTACTTTCTGCTTAGAAGAGGCTCCATCTTCAAAAGGTTTTTAGATCAACTACTGAGGTGCTCAGGAAGAAATATTCCCATGTCTCCTTAAAGAGGTTTTCCTTGGCATTTTCATCTGATTGTTTTCACCATCAGACTGATAGAATCAAGATGACTGAGCTTAGGATACAGGCACTGGAGAAAATACACAAGCCCTCTTGGGGACTTCAGACTTCTTTTCTCTGAAAGCCTCTAATGTTTTAAATGAGGCTCTATATTATGGTAATTTGTTTTACTCAAAGTCTACTGATATAAATGCTAGTCTCATCTAAAAAATACTTTCATAGCACATCTAAGTACCCTGGCTTCATTAGGTTGACACATAAAATTAACCATCATACATGTCCATATAATTAGCCTTACTTAAATTTTAAAATGTAAATGTAATCTTTTCTCAACTGAAGTTGTGTAGAGAAGTCTCTTACTTTTATATAAACTGATAAAAATTGGACAGCTTTATCAGGTGTCTCACCAAAAGAAACATACATTCAGTAACAAATAGACCATAACTTAACATCATATACACAAAAATAAACTCAAAATTGATTAAAGCCTTAAATGTAAGACCAGACACTATAAAACTCTTAGAGGAAAACATAGGAAAAGCATAAGTTGACATAACCACAGAAAGCTCTTTTTTGACCTATTTCCTAAACTAAAAAGCTTTTGTACAACAAAGGAAACCATAAACAAGATGAAAAGACAATTCTCAGAATGGGAGAAAATATTTGCAGACAAAGCAAAAGACAAAGGGTTAATCTCCAAAATAGCCATCCAGTTCATGCAGCTCAACATCAAAAAAGAAAAAAAAAATCCAATCAAAAAAATGGGCAAAAGACCTAAATAGACATTTCTCCAAAGAAGACATATGGATAGCAAAGAGATCTATGAAAAGATTTTCAACTAATTATTAAAGACATGCATATCTAAACTATAATGAGGTATCAGCTCATATCAGTCAGAATGCCCACCATTGAAATATCTACAAACAATAAATTCTGGAGATGGTGTGGAGAAAAGGGAACTCTCTTACACTGATAGAGGGAATGCAAATAGATACAGCCACTGTGGAGACCAGTATGGAAGTTTCTTTAAAAACTGAACATAGAACTACCATATAATCCAATAATCTTACTACTGGGCATATACCCTGAGAAAACCATAACCCAGAAAGACATATGTACCCCAATATTCATTGTAGCACCATTTATGCTATCCAGGACATGGAAGCAACCTAGATGTCCATCAACAGACAAATGGATAAAGAAAATATGGCACATATAAATAATGGAATATTACTCAGACATAAAAAGGAAGGAAACTCAGTCATTTGTAGTGATGTAGCTAGACATCCTGGAATGCAAAGTCAAGTGGGCCTTTGGAAGCATCACTAAGAGCAAAGCTAGTGGAAGTGATGGAATTCTCATTGAGCTATATCAAATCCTAAAAGATGATGCTGTGGAAGTGCTGCACTCAATATGCCAGTAAATTTGGAAAACTCAGCAGTGGCCACAGGACAAGAAAAGGTAAGTTTTCATTCCAATCCCAAAGAAAGGCAATGCCAAAGAATGTTCAAAATACTGCATAATTGCAATCATCTCACGCACTAGCAAAGTAATTCTCAAAATTCTCCAAGCCAGGCTTCAACAGTACGTGAACTGAGAACTTCCAGATGTAAAAATTGAATTTACAAAAGGCAGAGGAACAAGAGATCAAATTTCCTACATCCATTGGATCATCAAAAAAGCAAGGGAGCTCCAGAATAACATCTACTTTTGCTTTATTGACTGTGCCAAAACCTTTGACTGTGTGGATCACAGAAAACTGTGGAAAATTCTTCAAGAGACGGGAATAGTAGACTGCCTGACCTGCCTTTTGAGAAATCTGTATGCAGGTCAGGAAGCAACAGTTAGAACTGGACATGGAACAACAGACTGGTTCCAAATAGGGAAAGGAGTACGTCAAGGCTGTATATCTTTTCATCCTCTTTATTCAACTTACATGCAGAGTATATCATGAGAAACAATGGGCTGGACGAAGCACAAGCTGGAATCAAGATTGCTAGGAGAAATATCAATAACCTCAGATATGCAGATGACACCACCCTTATGGCAGAAAGTGAAGAACTAAAGAACCTCTTGAAGAAAGGGAAAGAGGAGAGTGAAAAAGTTGGCTTAAAGCTCAACATTTAGAAAACTAAGATCATGGCATCCAGTCCCATCACTTCATGGCAAATAGATGGGGAAACAGTGGAAACAGTGGCTGACTTTATTCTTTTGGGGCTCCAAAGTCACTTCAAATGGTGACTGTAGCCATGAAATTAAGATGCTTGTTCCTTGGAAGAAAAGTCATGACCAACCTAGACAGCATACTAAAAGGCAGAGACATTACTTTGCCAACAAAGGTCCATCTAGTCAAAGCTATGGTTTTTCCAGTAGTCACATATGGATGTGAGTTGGACTATAAAGAAAGCTGAGAGCCAAATAATTGATGCTTTTGAACTGTAGTGTTGGAGAGGACTCTTGAGAGTCCCTTGACTGCAAGGAGATCCAACCAATCAATCCTAAAGGAAATAAGTTCTGAATATTCATTGGAAGGACTGATGCTGAAGTTGAAATTCCAATTCTTTGGCCACCTGATGTGAAGAATTGACTCACTGGAAAAGACCCTGATGCTGTGAAAGATTGAAGGCAGGAGGAAAAGGGGACAACAGAGGATGAGATGGTTGGATGCCATCACCGACTCAATGGACATGAGTTTGAGTAAACTGCAGGAGTTGGTGATGGACAGAGAGGCCTGACATGATGCAGTCCATGGCATTGCAAAGAGTCGGACACGACTGAGCAACTCAACTGAACTGAACTGAAGGTGAACTTAAAGTCCGTCATACAGAGTGATATAAGTCAGAAAGAGAAAAACAAATATCACATATTAATGCATATATGGGCTTCACAGATGATTCAGTGATAAAGAATCCCCCTGCCAATGTAGGAGACTTGGGTTTGATCCCTCTGTCAGGAAGATCTGCTAGAGAAGGGAATGACAATCCACTGTAGTATTGTTGTCTGGCAGAGAAGCCTGGCGGGCTACAGTCCATACAGGATCACAAAGAGTAGATCTTGCCTGGAAATCTCCCCATGGATGGAGGAGCCTGGTGGGCTGCAGTCCATGGGGTCGCTGAGAGTTGGACATGACTCAGTGACTTCACTTTCACTTTTCACTTTCATGCATTGGAGAAGGGTATGGCAACCCACTCCAGTGTTCTTGCCTGGAGAATCCCAGGGATGGTGGAGCCTGGTGGGCTGCCATCTATGGGTTGCACAGAGTCGGACACGACTTAAGCGACTTAGCAGCAGCAGCAGCAGACCATGACTTAGTGACTAAGCACTCAACACATTTATATAGAATCTGGAAAAATGGTACTAGTGAAGCTATTTGAGGGGCAGGTATAGAGATGCAGATGTACAGACCAGACTCATGGACATGGCAGGGAGTGGAAGGAAGAGAGGGTAGGATGAACTGAGAGAGCAGCACTGAAATATATACACTACCCTGTTAAAATAGATTACTAGTGAGAAGCTGCTGTATAACACAGAGAACTCAGCTTGGTGCTTAGGTGGGATGACCTAAGAGTGTGGAATCGGACAGAGGGGCTCAGGGGGGAGGGAATATGTGTATACTTATAGCTGATTCACATCGTTGTACAGTGGAAACTAAACACAACATTATAAAGCAATTATACTCCAACTTTAAAAAAGTACATTGAGCTGATTTTAAAAAGACAATGAAAGCAAATCATTGAAAAAAATAATTAATATGTCTGGAAGAGGTAACAAAGGGAAACTATATTCAAAACACACAGCAGTGGTTTTAAATAGTTTCCTTCTTTTTTTTTTTTTTAAATCATTCTCTAACCTTGTATCATAGCTATCCAGAATCTCTGGTCTGTAACTTCTAGCCTCATGAGTTTAAAACCCTCAAAAACTCTATTTTCCCTGCTTCTTTTTTTTTTTCCCATCTCTCTTTTGCTTTCCATTCTTTCACTTTGACAAAAGTAGTTTGTTATGGCCTACATGTTTGTGTCCCTCAAAATTCATATGCTATAATCTTATAAAAAGCCTCTTGATGAAAGTGAAAGAGGAGAGTGAAAAAGTTGGCTTAAAGCTCAGCATTCAGAAAACGAAGATCATGGCACCTGTCCCATCACCTCATGGGAAACAGATGGGGAAACAGTGGAAACAGTGTCAGACTTTATTTTGGGGGGCTCCAAAATCACTGCAGATGGTGACTGCAGCCAGGAAATTAAAAGATGCTTACTCCTTGGAAGGAAAGCTATGATTAACCTAGATAGCATATTCAAAAGCAGAGACATTACTTTGCTGACTAAGGTCCGTCTAGTCAAGACTATGGTTTTTCTAGTGGTCATGAGTGGATATGAGAGTTGGACTGTGAAGAAGGCTGAGCACCAAAGAATTGATGCTTTTGAAGTGTGGTGTTGGAGAAGACCCTTGAGAGTCCCTCGGACTGCAAGGAGATCCAACCAGTCCATTCTGAAGGAGATCAGCCCTGGGATTCCTTTGGAGGGAATGATGCTAAAGCTGAAACTCCAGTACTTTGGCCACCTCATGCAAAGAGTTGACTCACTGGAAAAGACTCTGATGCTGGGAGGGATTGGGGACAGGGGGAGAAGGGGACAATGGAGCATGAGATGGCTGAATGACATCATTGACTTGATGGATGTGAGTCTGAGTGAACTCCGGGAGTTGGTGATGGACAGGGAGGCCTGGCATGCTGCGATTCATGGGGTCTCAAAGAGTCAGACACGACTGAGTGACTGAACTGATAATCTTGTAAGGAGCTGAAGAGACCAGAGTTCTCCCACCATGTGAAGACAGAACGAGAAGATAGTCATCCATGAACCAAGAAGCAGGCTCTCACCAGACACCAACTCTGCTGGTGCTTTGATCTTGAACTTCAGCCTCTAGGACTGTGAGAAATAGATTCCCATTGTTTATAAGCCACCTACCTCTGGTATTTTGTTCCAGCAGCCTGAACTAAGACATAGTCTCTGCTCCAATTATCTTTGTAATCTGTGTTTTCTGCTTTTAGCAATGCCCTGCTTCACCCATTACTTGGGTCAGCGAGTGAAAAGTCTGATAACCTAGCTGACATACTCAGGGAAAGGTAAGAAAGAAGCGAGAGATTTTTGCTGTTGTTCAGTCACTCAGTTGTCCGGCTCTTTGCAACCCCATGCAGCATGCCAAGCTCCCTGTCCTTCACCAACTCCTGGAGCTTGCTCAAACTCACGTCCATTGAGTCAGTGATGCCATCCAACCATCTCATCCTCTGTAATCCTCTCCTCCTGCCTTCAATCATTCCTAGCATCAGGGTCTTTTCTGATGAGTCAGCCCTTCACATCAGGTGATGCAAAGATTTTAACATTCAAGTATTAACTATCTTAAAAATCTTCACTATATCTGGATTTTAAATATGTGGTTTAGTCACTAAGTCATGTCTGACTCTTGCAATCACATGGACTGTAGCCTGCCAGGATCCTCTCCTCATTCTCCAGGCAAAAATACTGAAGTAGGATGCCATTTCCTTCTCCAGAGGATCATCCTGACCCAGGAATCAAACCCAGGTCTTCTGCACTGCAGGCAGATTGTTTACTGACTCAGCTATGAGGGAGGCCCTTCACCCCTGGATTTTAAAAATTCCAGTGTTATTATTACATCTGAGAGTAGGCAGATTTTTTTCATAAGTACATACCAGTCAAATTCTATCAAAACCCACCCGACCCACCACCTGACATCATCCATTTCTCCTCATAGTTTATGAACATCAGAAATATAGAACTTATTGCAATCCCTGAACACGCTATGTATTTTCTGATTTCTTTAAAGCATGTCAAGGCTTTTACATGCTATTTGTTTAGTTTTAGTAAGTGCTCCTCTCTCTCATCTGCCTTGGTTACTATTCATGCATAATTTAATATCTAGCTCAAATATTACTCTCAGGAAGGCTTCAGAGGCCATCGTAAGCCAAGTTTCTTCCTTCTCTCTGGTTCCCTTACACTGCAAACACGCCACAAACAGTGTTTTAGAAAAGAATCTGGCTATAATGTAGGAGACCTGGGTTAGATCCCTGGGTCAGGATGATCCCCTGGAGAAAGGAATGGCTACCCACTCCCATATTCTTGCCTGGAGAATTCTATGGACAGAAGCTTGGAGGGCACAATCCACAGGGTCACAAAGAGTCAAAACATGACTGAGCAACTAACACTTTCACATTCATTGCTTTATAAGTCTATCTAATCAGATGGAATTACTTAAAAGCTAGACCTTTACTTCCTATACCTCTGCCTACACAATTTTATTCACCCAGACTTTTGACTACAAGAGATAGAAACCTAGTACTAAAGAAGAAATTCTTGTAGTTTACTGATCCATCCTGGATTGTGAGATCTCAAATGAGCAATCCCAAAGGACAGTAAATCTTTCTCCCAAGCATCCACAGATTAATTCTCCTATAAGTCGACAAATCACTGTCATTGACAAATTACTACTAACCCAAGTGCTAAGAAAAGATCACCCTGAGTCAAATACTTGTCACTGCGGACTCTGAGGACATTGGCTTTATGACCATTGTCTCACCAGAACCAAAAAGTGAGAGGGGGTAGCTGTGCAGAGAGCATGCTGATACTAAGAGAAAAGGGGATCTGGCTCTGTAATAGGCCATGGAAACCCGGGACAACTGCAGCTCGCTTCTCTGAAATTTAGCACAGTATTTACCACCGTGTGTGTGTGTATATTAGCCACTCAATTGTGTCCAACTCTTTGTGACCCCATGGATCGTAGCCCACCAGGCTTCTCTGTCCATGCGATTCTTTAGGCAAGAATACTGGAGTGCATAGCCATTCCTTCTCTCGGGAATCTTCCTGACCCAGGGGTTGAACCCAGGTCTCCTGCTTTGCAGGCAGATTCTTCACAGTCTGAGCCACCAGGGAAGCCCCCCAATTTTCAGATATTATTAAAATTCAGTTGTTATTGAGAAAGAAACTGAATACTGAGTTTATAAATAAACACTAGTTGTTCTCCTATGTCCTACTAATGTTCTCGGGGCCTATCAACAGATTTACCAACACATTGCATTTCCAAAGACAATTAATCATAGTAATTCACAACAGATTTCACATGAAATTCTGATACTTCATGAAACACATGTTGTTTATATATTTCCAACTTATAACTCTGAAAATCTAATAGCAATGCCCCTTAAAAATAATTTAGAAATTATATAAATAATCACTAAGATTTCTCAAGATTTAAATACATATAGATATGCCACATTAACACATATATTTATATGTATGCACATAACATAGGCACACATTTATATGTATGCACACACTTACATATGCACATATTAAAAGAGGTCATTCTCATATCAGAGAAATAAGTCTCAATATAGAGTCACCATGCCATAAACTTGATGAAATTTGTTTTGCAATCTGCCTCGCCAATTATCTACTAAAAATGTTCTTTCATTTTATTCCATACACATAACAAGTGTTTTATTAGGAAAAACTCAAGTTTAAAAAATACGTTCCTCCTGTATGGGATAGTTTAAACTATAGTTTTGCCTTTGAAAGAAGTGAGGTGGAAACAAAAGGACAACTGAATAATAGATAACAAAGTAAAGGTAAGCTTTCAAGTTGACTTTTTCAGATGGCATGTTTAGATTAGTCTTTTATTGTTGAAGAACATAGTCCTTTGCAATCAAGTTTCAGAGCAATCAAAAACATCCTTAAATCTGCAATCTTTATGTTTTTAAGAGCTGTAATTAAAATAAGCCATTTTCTTTAACTTTGTTTCTATCAAAGTAGCCATTAACCTAAAAATATACTCTCATTTTTAATAAAAGTCCAGGATTGACACATCCTCAGTACGAATAAATGCATAATCCCTCACAATAACACTTGAAAGTCTTTCATTATCCTTTTATTACCTCTTATCCTTGTAGTTATTCTCAGCAGCATCACAAACCCACAAATTGTGTACAGCAGATATTTTGTCCAAACTTGTCAAAAATAGGCAACAGACACAGTTACATACAAATAAAGTCATTACTGAATCTGCAGGAGCCAAATGAACTATACAAGGTGTAAATTAATTTTACATTTCTAACATTTCAGTCACATTTTTCTGGAAGTGGACACCTACATGAAGAAAAGAAATGCAGTCACATGTAGCAATTAGGTACAAAAATATTCTTAATATATAAATGCAAGACTATTCTTGGATAACATTTATATTTTCCATTAGAATCTGGCTCCTTTTCCAATAAAGTTCAGTATTTCTGGCAGCCTTTCTTTCAGAAATGTGAAGGCTTCCTTGCCATGAGCATTTCAAATGTTCAGAAACACCAACTGTGATTTAAATGATTTATAAGTCATCACCAAGAAAAGCCATGTATACTGAATTTCCGAGTGTCAAACAGAAGAAAAATATATAAAGGTGCATATGTGTGTCCACACATGTGCATACACACATATACTTGGGAAGAAGCTTTTAGAAAGCATAGTGAGACAAAACAGTAATGAAAACAGAAGTGAAATGTACAATATAAAACAGAGCTGGAATTTATGTGAATTGATCTGACAGAGAATAACCAAATCTGGAGTCTGAATAAAGTCTCCCTTCAAAACAAAGCCAACTTGATCTAGCTTATTCTAAATACTACTACTAAGAAACATTTGTTTAGTGCTTACTATTAGCCAGAGTGTGGAAGAGATGCTTTACATGGTTGATGTGATGCAAACCCTAAAGCCATCCTGGGCGAGAGCTGCCATTACCGTCCTATCGCACATACAAAGGAAGGAAAGCATCAGTTTCTGAGGCACTCTCATCTGCCATGCCTTTCTCCTGGTGTGCTCTTTCCCTGGTTCTTACATGCCTGCCTCCTTCTTCTCTGTCCAATCTCAGCTTAAATATCACCCCCTCACAAAGGCCTTCTCTGAGGCCCATATAGTTCTATTCCAGCCCATTTTGTTCACAGCATTTTCCTCAGATGCTATCATTGGGTTTGTTTATTCATTTATAATCTATCTCTCTCATTAGCACTCATTCCATGATGCTGGTGGATGACAAGAAGAAATCATATACATATATATATATATCATAATTTAGTGTATTTAATATATGCTTCTGAGTAGTGGTGCTAGAGAAGACTCTTGAGAGTCCCTTGGACAGCAAGGAGATCAAATCAGGCACTCCTAAAGGAAATCAGTCCTGAATATTCTTTGAAAGGACTGATGCTAAAGCCCCAATATTTTGGCCATCTGATGTAAAGAGCTGGCTCATTGGAAAAGACCTTGATATTTGGAAAGACTGAGGGCAGGAGGAAAAGAGGACAACAGAGAATGAGATGGTTGGATGGCATCACTGATTCAATGGACATGAGTTTGAGCAAATTCAGGGTGATAGTGAAGGACAAGGAATCCTGGCATGCTGCCGTCCATGGGATCACAGAGTCAGACACAACTTAGTGACTGAACATTAATGTATATTTAATTTGTATTTAAGAGAATTAATAAATATCTCAAATACAGAGCTAATAAGAATGGAGAAGGGATTCTAATTCATAATTACTGGACTTCATACATTGCTAGATTCCAGTAACAGCATTGATTAATTAATTTAATGTATTCCTTCTGTTCTTTTTTACTGAGTGCCTGCTGCTGATGCTGCTAAGTCGCTTCAGTTATGTCTGACTCTGTGTGACCCCAGAGATGGCAGCCCACCAGGCTCCTCCATCCCTGGGATTCTTCAGACAAGAACGCTGGAGTGGGTTGCCATTTCCTTCTCCAATGCATGAAACTGAAAAGTGAAAGTGAAGTTGCTCAGTCATTTCCGGCTCTTCGCGACCCCGTGGACTGCAGCCCACCAGGCTCCTCCATCCATGAGATTCTCCAGGCAAGAGTACTGGAGTGGGTTGCCATTGCCTTCTCCTACCACATTCCAAATACTTTTCCAAGCCATGAGAAAGCAATAGTGAATGAGATAAGAAAATAACCTGAAGCACTTATTGTAAAGTGAGTATAAAAGACAAATGAACAGACAATTACCGAAGGGTAAATGATGTGATTAGGAGTTAATCAGAGACAGGTGACTGATTAAGGGGACAGGAAGTTATCAAGAAAGACTTCCCAGAGGAAATGATGTCTAAAAAGCAAGTGAAAAGTAAGTGGAAGTCAATCATTTGAAGGCACACCTAGTAGTGACATGGAGGAGAGAATAATGGAAGAAATTTCCAAGCAGAAAGGACAGTATGGGCTGATCCTTAGAGGCTGCCAAGGAAATGCATGGCAGGAAATAAGGCAGGTAGACAATGCCCAGGTCATGACAGTAGTTGAAAGTGAATTAAGTAGCTAAGAATCTAGGCTGAGAAAAAATGAACACTGTTTAAAGATAGTGGCATAATTATATTATAATGGCTTTGGTGGAACAGAGGTTTAGATGGAGCCTGGAGGCAGCGAAGTCTATTGCAGTACTCTTGTTTAGAAATAGTAGTTAGCTACAAATGGGTAATAGCAAGACAGACATAAAAATAAAGCATATTTGAAAAAGACTATAGAGGTATTTAGAAGGAAGAATCAACAGGACCTGATTAATTTTATATGAGACATGAGAAGGCAAGGGAAAAGTGAAGATAATTTCCAAGGTCATGACTTCAGAAACCAAATATCAATACTGAGATAGGAAAAATATAAAGAGCAAAAGCTTAAATTACCCCAGATCAATAGAATGGGCAGTGGGGCAATGGTGCTGTAGAAAGCAATGAAGACATATTGAGCTGAAGGCCTCTCCTAAACCTCCAAATCAAGGGATACAGGCCTAGAGTTCAGAACTATGTTCTGAGGCTATAGACTTGTCTTCATCAGTATTCAGAGCCTTATTGAAGACATGTGAGGGAAAGGTGGTTCAAGGATGGCGAGAGCTGCCATTACCGTCCTATCGCACATACAAAGGAAGGAAAGCATCAGTTTCTGAGGCACTCTCATCTGCCATGCCTTTCTCCTGGTGTGCTCTTTCCCTGGTTCTTACATGCCTGCCTCCTTCTTCTCTGTCCAATCTCAGCTTAAATATCACCCCCTCACAAAGGCCTTCTCTGAGGCCCATATAGTTCTATTCCAGCCCATTTTGTTCACAGCATTTTCCTCAGATGCTATCATTGGGTTTGTTTATTCATTTATAATCTATCTCTCTCATTAGCACTCATTCCATGATGCTGGTGGATGACAAGAAGAAATCATATACATATATATATATATCATAATTTAGTGTATTTAATATATGCTTCTGAGTAGTGGTGCTAGAGAAGACTCTTGAGAGTCCCTTGGACAGCAAGGAGATCAAATCAGGCACTCCTAAAGGAAATCAGTCCTGAATATTCTTTGAAAGGACTGATGCTAAAGCCCCAATATTTTGGCCATCTGATGTAAAGAGCTGGCTCATTGGAAAAGACCTTGATATTTGGAAAGACTGAGGGCAGGAGGAAAAGAGGACAACAGAGAATGAGATGGTTGGATGGCATCACTGATTCAATGGACATGAGTTTGAGCAAATTCAGGGTGATAGTGAAGGACAAGGAATCCTGGCATGCTGCCGTCCATGGGATCACAGAGTCAGACACAACTTAGTGACTGAACATTAATGTATATTTAATTTGTATTTAAGAGAATTAATAAATATCTCAAATACAGAGCTAATAAGAATGGAGAAGGGATTCTAATTCATAATTACTGGACTTCATACATTGCTAGATTCCAGTAACAGCATTGATTAATTAATTTAATGTATTCCTTCTGTTCTTTTTTACTGAGTGCCTGCTGCTGATGCTGCTAAGTCGCTTCAGTTATGTCTGACTCTGTGTGACCCCAGAGATGGCAGCCCACCAGGCTCCTCCATCCCTGGGATTCTTCAGACAAGAACGCTGGAGTGGGTTGCCATTTCCTTCTCCAATGCATGAAACTGAAAAGTGAAAGTGAAGTTGCTCAGTCATTTCCGGCTCTTCGCGACCCCGTGGACTGCAGCCCACCAGGCTCCTCCATCCATGAGATTCTCCAGGCAAGAGTACTGGAGTGGGTTGCCATTGCCTTCTCCTAC
The DNA here is from genome assembly GCA_006408675.1 of Madoqua kirkii. Lineage (NCBI taxonomy): Eukaryota > Metazoa > Chordata > Mammalia > Artiodactyla > Bovidae > Madoqua > Madoqua kirkii. The sequence continues at coordinate 29,705 of SJYC01146894.1, read as the reverse complement.
CACATTCCAAATACTTTTCCAAGCCATGAGAAAGCAATAGTGAATGAGATAAGAAAATAACCTGAAGCACTTATTGTAAAGTGAGTATAAAAGACAAATGAACAGACAATTACCGAAGGGTAAATGATGTGATTAGGAGTTAATCAGAGACAGGTGACTGATTAAGGGGACAGGAAGTTATCAAGAAAGACTTCCCAGAGGAAATGATGTCTAAAAAGCAAGTGAAAAGTAAGTGGAAGTCAATCATTTGAAGGCACACCTAGTAGTGACATGGAGGAGAGAATAATGGAAGAAATTTCCAAGCAGAAAGGACAGTATGGGCTGATCCTTAGAGGCTGCCAAGGAAATGCATGGCAGGAAATAAGGCAGGTAGACAATGCCCAGGTCATGACAGTAGTTGAAAGTGAATTAAGTAGCTAAGAATCTAGGCTGAGAAAAAATGAACACTGTTTAAAGATAGTGGCATAATTATATTATAATGGCTTTGGTGGAACAGAGGTTTAGATGGAGCCTGGAGGCAGCGAAGTCTATTGCAGTACTCTTGTTTAGAAATAGTAGTTAGCTACAAATGGGTAATAGCAAGACAGACATAAAAATAAAGCATATTTGAAAAAGACTATAGAGGTATTTAGAAGGAAGAATCAACAGGACCTGATTAATTTTATATGAGACATGAGAAGGCAAGGGAAAAGTGAAGATAATTTCCAAGGTCATGACTTCAGAAACCAAATATCAATACTGAGATAGGAAAAATATAAAGAGCAAAAGCTTAAATTACCCCAGATCAATAGAATGGGCAGTGGGGCAATGGTGCTGTAGAAAGCAATGAAGACATATTGAGCTGAAGGCCTCTCCTAAACCTCCAAATCAAGGGATACAGGCCTAGAGTTCAGAACTATGTTCTGAGGCTATAGACTTGTCTTCATCAGTATTCAGAGCCTTATTGAAGACATGTGAGGGATAAGGTGGTTCAAGGAACACAGAATGAGATGGCCTGAGCAATTGCACTCATCTCACATGCTAGCAAAGTATCGCCCAAAATTCTTCAAGCCAGGCTTCAACAGTATGTGAACTGTGAACTTCCAGATGTACAAGCTGGATTGTACAGAGGAACCAGAGATCAAATTCCCAACCTCCATTAGATCATTGATAAAACAAGAGAGTTCCAGAAAAACATCTACTTCTGCTTTATCGACTATGCCAAGGCTTTGACTGTGTGGATCAGAACAAACTGTGGAAAATTCTTCAAGAGATGGGAATACCAGACCACCTGACCTACCTCCTGAGAAATCTGTATGCACATCAGGAAGCAACAGTTAAAACTGGACATAGAACAACAGACTGGTTCCAAATCAGGAAAGGAGTACATCAAGGTTATATATTGTAACCCTACCTATTCAACTTATATGCAGAGTACATCATGCAAAATGCAGGGCTGGATGAAACACAAGCTGGAATCAAGAATGCCAAGAGAAATATCAATAACCTCAGATATGCAGATGACACCACCCTTATGGCAGAAAGCAAAGAAGAATAGAAGAGCCTCTTGATGAAAGTGAAAGAGGAAAGTGAAAAAGTTGGCTTAAAACTCAACATTCAGAAAACTAAAATTATGGCATCTGGTAGCACCACTTCATGGCAAATAGATGGGGAAACAATGGAAACAGTGACAGACTTTATTTTCTTGGGCTCCAAAATCACTGCAGATGGTGACTACAGCCATAAGATTAAAAGACACTTGCTTCTTGGAAGAAAAGCTATGACCAATCTAGACAGCATACAAAAAAGCAGAGACATTACCTTGCCAACAAAGTTTCATCTAGTCAAAGCTATGATTTTCCCAGTGGTCACATATGGAAGTGAGAGGTGGACTATTAAGAAAACTGAGCACTGAAGAATTGATGTTTTGAATTGTGGTGCTGGAGACTCTTGAGAGTCCCTTGAACTGAAAAGAGATCCATCCAGTCCATCCTAAAGGAAATCAGTCCTGAATATTCATTGAAAGGACTGATGCTGAAGCTGAAATCCAAATACTTTGGCCACCTGATGTGAATAACTGACTCCTTGGAAAAGACCCAGATGCTGGGAAAGATTGAAGGCTGGAGGAGAAGGGGACAACAGAGAATGAAATAGTTGGATGGCATCAATGACTCATTGGACATGGGTTTGAGTAAGATCCAGGAGACGGTGATAAACAGGGAATTCTGGCATGCTGCAGTCCATGGGGTCGCAAAGAGTCAGACACAGCTGAGCGATTGAACTTAACTGACTGACAGGAACAACATTTAAGGGAAATGTGGAGAACTAGGAACTTCAAAAGGATCAAGACAAACCATTCAGAGGATGGGGAGAAAACTAGGAGATGTCACAGATGCCAAGAAAAGTCTCTAGAATGAGAAGAGTCCAACGTACCCAAAGGAGCTGTAAAGGAACATGTGGATAGAATGTGGACCCAGTACTGACAAAAATAAGGTAGAGGTAGGTGTCAGTGATGTTCTAGGACAGAATGGTGACAGGACAAGCAATGGAGATAATGACTTTGAGACTAGCACTTGAAACGCATTTGGATGTCCATGGATGACAGTGATGCAGAGACCAGAGAGTATGACCAAACACAGGAGGCTCTCAGGGCAGCAATTTTTCACCTGAGTGAGGAGTAATGATGTGCACAGCAATGTGTGTGTTGTGTTTAGCTGCTCAGTCATGTCCAACTCTTTGCAACCCCATGGACTGTAACCCACCAGGTTCCTCTGCCCAGGCAAGAATACTGGAGTGGGTTGCCATGCCCCCCTCCAGGAGATATTCCCAATCCAGGGACCAAACCCAGCTCTCCTGTATTGCAGGTGGATTCTATATAGTCTGAACCACCAGGGAATCCCAAGAATACTGGAGTGGGTCCCTTCTCCAGGGGATTTTCCTGACCCAGAAATCCAACTGGAGTCTCCTGCATTGCAGGTGGATTCTTTACCAGCTGAGCTACCAGGGAAGCCATAAATACTGTGAAGATAAGCATATCTGCTTCCCAACCTAGAAATTCTCATTTGGACTCAAAAACTATCTCTGACTCATGAAACTACATAACACCATTTCCTTTTAAGATGTTCAACTTCAGAACTTATACAACGTTCTGTATACTTTTATATTAGAAATATATATATATATATATACACACACACATATATACATTTATGGGGCTTCCTCAGTGGCTCAGTGGTAAAGAATCCACCTACAATGTGGGAGCCGCAGGAGATGTGGGTTCGATACCTGGATGGGGAAGATCTCCTGGAGGAGGGCACCACAACCCACTTCAGCATTATTGTCTGGAGAATCCCATGGACAGAGGAGCCTGGAAGCCTACAGTACATAGGGTCACAGAGAGTCAAGACACAACCGAGTGAATGAACTGAACTGAACTGAATTCTTGCAGCAACTTTGAAAACATGTTTCCTTATCTGCACTAATGCAAAATGTATCTTTCACAGAAAGGTATACACATACATTTGTAGAGCTTCTTAAAAACAATATGTAACAAAATCATTATAAATTTATATTTTTCTAAGAAAGAAGAAAAATTACTTCCTATAAATTCAGAGTTGAAAGGAGCCTCAGTTCTCTGAAGGGGAATTTGATCAAAGAACTACGAGCAGTCTCTCCCTGACGGAGTCAAAAGGAGGAGCCACATTGTTGGGGAAATTGGCTTCATTAAGATAAGAGGTAAACAGCAATGTTCAGAGGTTCCAGAGAGTCTGTAGACAGTGCAGAGCGAAGGGAACAGCGAGGTGGGGTAAGGGTGAGGAGTGGGGATGGAACAGTGTGACAGGACAGAGCATCACCGAGCAGTTTGTCTTCAGCTTAGATTAGGGTGCGAGGCCACTGATTCGTGGGTTGCAGGAAGCCCTTTGAGGTCTCAGGGCTTTGAGAGCCTGTAAGTAGTGTGCTCAGAGATGTGAACAGAGGCCGTCTTCTGTAGGAGTCATGAAACCCCAACAGGGAATCTTAACACAGAATATGATTCTGTCTCTTGTATCCCCCAGTGCCTGGTGAACATGCAATCCCTACAGTAAACTGAAATGAACTTTCTTTAGAGACAATGTCCTTCAAGTTTACATTATTTCTGTTGCACATTTATGTCACTTTTTCCAGGGTGAGACAGCTTTATAAATGCTATGACCGGTTTTGTTTCCTCCCCACCAGATAGATGCCTATGTAGCATCTCCATTCTTGAGAGTGGGAAGCAGGGTCATTCAGATAACTGTCGAAATCTTCAGTATTTTACTCAATATATTTATTCATTCATTTGAGCATTTACTAAACTTCCAACTACATAAAAACAAAGGGGAAAATAGAAGTGAACAATATCCTACCATCTAGAAAACAATGGAGACTATTCAAGCAGTGGAAAAAGTATAAAATGAAATTAGAAACTTTCCTCCCTACTTCTCTGTCACTAATGGTAATCACTGATAATAGCTTATTATGTTCATGTCCAGAGCATTCTCACCCTCCCAAAAATATAACAACAATTTTGCTGTACATCTAACTACATTACTGAGATTTGCCTAGACAATGCTAGCTTGCTCACCAAGTTTCTAATGTACATGTACCCTCAACCAATAATGCCAGATACAAGCATTTCAAGAACTTCTTGGACAACAGAGCAATTTTAAATTATCCACATCCTTGAATCTTTGATTAAAAAAAGTGATATTTGTTTGCAGGAGGTAAAATGTATGACCATCTTTGAAAAATCTTAATGTCTATGTTACATCAAACAAGGCTTGAAGTGACTATAGATTTGAGCTTTTTTACTGATTCAACCAGTCGATAAATCATCTTCATCTGCTTACTTTGCAATCTCATGAGGTCAACGTATATCTTAGTTCTAAAGGAAAGAGTTGTCTTTTTATTAAAATAATATTTTGAACACTACCCACCAAATCACTCAGCATTCCTATATAAGGAACTAAGTGAGAAATAAATTTTCTAATTCATTGCTGGGAAAAGCATGACTTCCCCTAAGTAAGTGGTAGACATCCTCTTTTTTTTTTTTTGATAACAAGAATTGTGCTACTGACTACATCTTTCCAAATTTACTTGTAAGAAACCGAGAGCTAAATTTAAAGATAATTTACAACAACCTTATAAATCCTTACTACTTCATATGCATGTTCTTTTTTCCCTTAACTTTGTACTTTATTTTATGTTTTCTCTGGACTTGCCTTTATTATTTCTGCACTAACCTTATTTTATTTATGTTCTTATTGCAAATGACTTCATTCCTTCCATAAATATATAAATAAATAAATAATAAAGGTATAAATTTATATAGATCAGTGGACAAGGATAAATGAATGATAAAATGTGCTTTCCCCACTGAAGTCTATTCTGAGTTTTCTATTTTCTTCATTCCATCTGCCAATTCCCTACCTTCTCACTGCAGTGGAAGCCAACTAAAAATCTCCAAGCAGAGAAAGTAAGATATTTCCCCCATATTAGCAGCTCTGCTCAATGTGCTCCCTTCTACCTTTACAAATAAAATCTCCACTCCAAGAGGACATGGCTCTTGATAAAGTCAAGGAGAAGCTTTTGGCAATTTGATCAAAGCTGTTAGATCATGCCAAAAGAGTTAACAAGATGGAGCTTGAGTTCCTGGGGCTGATGAAAGCTCTCACTCAGCCATGGCATACAGCTCCTGCCAGATGGACAGGGATCATGTAGTTGGTGGAGGATTCAGTAGATCAGGTCAGGACAGAGATCAACTGGCAGGGAGAGGTGAAACCCAAGCAGTGTGACTGAGCAAAAGGAAGTAAGGGAGAGAACTAGAAATTAGGAAAATCTATCCAGGAAAAAATATAGGTAGTTATTGTATGATCAGAGGCAATATAAAATTTAATTACAAAGCTTTGAGTTAGAAGCCAGTTCCCAATCTTGTGAAGTAGCATGGCAGAGTGAAAAAGCAGAGCTGAGTTTGTTTCCCTATTCTGCCATCTACTAGATATAAGGCACTGAATCTGTCTCAGTCTCTCTGATCTCATTATTGGTAAAAGGTACAACTAACACTTAAACTTCATATATATAATATATATGTGTACATATGTCATTCATTCATTCATACACAGTCAGGACTAATTTTTGTTCCTTCTTCTTACTCTTAATAGTATTATTGGTTCTGGATTTGCAGGAATAATATTTGAAGTGCCTATTTTGAACTAGGGTAGAGAGTTGAATCCATTATCTGCCTTTTATTTTACTGACCATTCTACAATTGTCTTTGTGAGTGAATGTCTATTTGCTTAACCCAGTTATATTAAAATCCAATAATAGTCCCTCAAAAAGAAGGCTCTACTTTGCATAACCTGAAAAAAGTAGAGAAGAAAGCCTTGTATTTGATATTAATGAACAGAAGGAATACCATCCCCAAAACATTTTCTTCTGATATTTTCCAACTGCTGCTGCGAAGTCGCTTCAGTCGTGTCCGACTGTGCGACCCCAGAAATGGCAGCCCATCAGGCTCCTTCGTCCCTGGGATTCTCCAGGCAAGAGCACTGGAGTGGGTTGCCATTTCCTTCTCCAATGCATGAAAGTGGAAAGTGAAAGTGAAGTCGCTCAGTCATGTCTGACTTCTAGCAACCCCCTGGACTGCAGCCTACCAGGCTCTTCTGTCCATGGGATTTGCCAGGCAAGAGTACTAGAGTGGGTTGCCATTGCCTTCTCCAGTTTCCAACTAACTCCTCACAAATGTATATGAATTTATTCCAGCTCATTGGATTGGGATTCTGTGAGGTTCAGGCTAAGGCAACAAGGCTGCTGAGAACCAAGGAGGAAACAAAGTCTAAATAAAATAGAAAGAGTTTAAATGAATCTGGAATTCACGAAGTTTCTAAGGCAAGTATGAAGATCTAGAATAAGACAGAGATCAAAGAAAACTCTAAATGTTGATAAAATCTAACAAAGGATGTTCAGATGAAATCTTACATTGATGGTTATAGAAATTTGCTACTATGTCTAGGTATATCTTCTGAGTGTGTAGGTGTTGATTTGGCTAAAACAGATAATGTCAGGATGAAAAGGTATGAAATAAATATCACAGAAAATATGCTTTTAGGAATGAAAACCCAATACAAGCAGTCTTTAAATACTATTGCCTCAAAAATACCTAGGACTTTTGGAGACATGACCGATTGCAGACCTTGGGAAGGAAATGTATAACATGAACACAGAATGTATTGTTATATGTGAAATTAAGGAAAGACTTTTGGGGCATATCACCTGGACTTAGGTGTAGGTTCCCATGGTAGAAGATAGGAAAATTTTATAATATCCCTAAGAATATTAATTATAATGAATTGATGCACATTAAACATATATAAATGCATGAGTTCATACTGACTTTTTAAAACAAAGAAAAAGTCTCATACACTACTTCCAGAGTATTCTAGAGAAAAATTTCTGTATTTAAAAAGTGGCAACTAAAAGGAAAAGTTGAGCATTATCTCAGGAAACCTTCCTCTTTGGGTTTTCGAACCATAGACAAGGGGAAGTTTTTCTTTACAAAAACACCAGCTAATAAATGAAGAAGAAACAAACAACAAGAAAAAATCATTCTGTTGCAACCACTGTGAATTGATAGATCCAGACTGAGACAACCAATAGCCACTAACATCATAAAAAGAGAAATAACCAGTCATTGTGTTATATCCCAAGGCAGGACCCAATATCTGGAGCAGTCTTCTCACAAAAATTAAAACTGAAATTGGTCAAAACTATAAATCTAGTTAGTAATGTAGAGAAAATACAAATGCCAAATAGGTGTTTAAATATACAACATGAATGCAGCCAACAAAATCTAGACTATGGGAAATCTACAGGGCAAATGATTTGGTTTCTCCAAATAAATTGGGGAAATAAAGTGATGAGAGAGAAACTGCAACCATTTATGAAACTTATTTCAATTTGATTGAATAAACTATTAAAAAATGAGATAAAGAAACTGGAGCACTGACTATTATTTCAAGATTTTAAGAAAATATTTAGTTGTAGTTATGGTTGTGTATTATATATTCCAGGATTCATGTAACATGACATGACGTTATGTCATGTTACACTCCAGGGAGAAAGGTGAAATGGTTAAGAGTATAGATATAACAAGATTGGTCATGAGTTCAAAGTGGCTAAAACAGAGAGATGGCTAATGATACTATACCACTTCTGCAAATGTTTGATGTTTTCTAAAAAGAAAAGTTAAAATCAAAAAGAAATCCATAAACTAGTCTATCAGAGTAATCACAACAAAAATTAAACTCTTGAAAATGATTATTTTGTTGTATTATGCAATTGTGTAATTATTTCTTACCAGAAACATACCTTTTAGAACTTAGACTAACAAAACTGGATGAAGTACATTTTTAAGAGTTAAATAAACATCTAAATCTTTATAGTATTTATTTTAGTTTTCCACACATTTGATTTTTTTTTAACTTTCAGTTCATATTAGTAGGATGTTAGAAAGAGACAATCAAAAGAATTCAGAGTGGCACTGTGATCAGAGCATATTGGCCCTTAGTGAAAAGAATTAAATGAAAGTAACATTAAAAAAAATTATGTTCCTGCCAGGTCACTGCTAGAAAAAAAGAGATGTGAGACTAATCAGGGATAACGGTAAGAAACAAAGAACTCTTAGGAGTAAGTGTTAAAGGAGGTCTGAGATAAAGCTGAAATAACTTTCTTAATTTATGCAGATGATACAGTGAAGCTAAGAATAGGGAATTTGTGTGTAACAGAGTCCGGTTAATTAGAGGGAGAGAAATGCCTGCAGAAGAGCACACGGAGTTCAAAACTGGAAGCAAAGCTAGAGATGCAGACATTACAGGAGAAAAAACTTCTGAGGAAAAAAGTCACATATTAAAGGTACTGGGAGTTTTGAAAGGTGAGGAAAATAAAAATGCCTAGCTGTCCTGAAAATACAAAGGTTTGAAGGATGATTATGAGTGGACCACACCTATTTCTGAACTCTTCAGTCTGCGGGCAAGCCGAAGGGCCAAAATGCCATTGAGTGAAAGGCACGATGACCTCTTTGTAGGCAAGGTACACTTCCAAAGCTCCTCTGTCCCTTCACGACAGCACAGACTCCACTGACAGGGGATAATAATTTTACAAAGCTTAATCCAATCACCTCCTGAACCTTCAAATTGCATGTTGCAGTTAATAGAAGCATTGATTCGATTGTCAGAGTCACTGCAATTTTTTTATTGTACAGAAGCATGGATGGTCAAAAATCTAAGCTGGGCAAAAACAGATAATGTACTTTTTTTCCCTTGATTGTGCAATGATATAGTGAAAACCTCCTCCTGCTGTTCTCATACCACACACACACCCACAGATACTTATCACAGACTCAGCCCTGTTTTCATCACACAGTTCTAGACACAGAGGCCACACAGTTTAGTGCCAAAGGGTATGGCCTTTGACTTCAAGTAGACCTCAGTGTCTGTCCTTACCCTGCCACCCACCCCCTAGCTGTATTCTTGCAGTCACAATCCTTAACCTCTCACCTACTCCACTGGATGGGTTAAATAATACAATAAATACAAAGTGCTTAGCCTGCATTCTGGTACATAACAATCTGTGGCAGTTTCATAAATACGTTTAGTAACTTGCAGAACACTGATGGCAATCCAAGTAATTCTTGGTTATAGGCACACAGATAAATTCTGTCCAGCAGAAGTTCAACTGACTTTTATCTCCCACTACCTAAGAAGCCAGTTTTGCTACTGTGAAGCAAATTTTAATCAGCTTTTCTGATGAACTCACATATTTGGTAGCTCTTTAGATTCTCCTTTGTTCTGATTAGTTTTACTATTCTTTCTAGTCCCTTTAGTAATTAATGAGTTAAATAAAATGTTTGATGTGTATTCATCGCATATGTGTAGAAGAGTCATGATTATATGATTATTCTCTTTCATTTATCTTTTATCAATAGTGGCTAACCAAGTGAAAATCTCCATTATGGTCTTTACAATTCCTTCCTCCTAGAAGAACTGAAGACAGAGACAAGTTGATCCATAGAAAGTGTTATTTGATCTACTAAAATAATGCATTTCCTGTGAACATGGATTTGATATAGCAACTACTTTACCTTCCTGAAAGGAGTATGAAAGGGTATTTCATACGTCCTAAAGGAATTACGCCTTGCTTACAGTGGAAAAATCATAATTATATTAGCTGTGAATCATCACAACAGATTCATGTCAGATGACTGTGAGGAATTACATATACAAAAGCCATTAGGTACTTATTACTGTATCAGTTCAATTCAGTCACTCAGTCATGTCCGACACTTTGAGACCCCATGAACCACAGCACGCCAGGCCTCTCTGTCCATCACCAGCTCCCAGAGTCCATCAAACTCATGCCCATCGAGTCAGTGATGTCATCCAGCCATCTCATCCTCTGTCATCCCCTTCTCCTCCTGCCCTCAATCTTTCCCAGCATCAGGGTCTTTTCAAATGAGGCAGCTCTTTGCATGAGGTGGCCAAAGTATTGGAGTTTCAGCTTCAACTTCAGTCCTTCCAATGAACAACAAGGACTGATCTCCTTTAGGATGGACTAGCTGGATCTCCTTGCAGTCCAAGGGACTCTCAAGAGTCTTCTCCAGCACCACACTTCAAAAGCATCATTTCTTCTGTGCTCAGCCTTCTTTATAGTCCAACTCTCACATCCATACATGACTACTGGAAAAACCATAGCCTTGACTAGATGTACCTTTGCTGACAAAGTAGTGTCTCTGCTTTTTAATACACTGTCTAGGTTGGTCATGACTTTCCTTCCAAGGAGTAAACCACTTTTAATATCATGGCTGCAATCACCATCTGAAGTGATTTTGGAGCCCAAAAAATAAAGTCTGACACTGTTTACACTGTTTCCCCATCTATTTCACAGGAAGTGATGGGACCGGATGCCATGATCTTTGTTTTTTGAACATAATCTATTTCTCACTTCCACTGTATAATCATAAGGGATTTGATTTAGGTCATACCTGAATGATCTGGTGGTTTCCTCCACTTTCTTCAATTTCAGTCTGAATTTGGCAATAGAGAGTTCATGATCTGGACCATAGTCAGCTCCCAGTCTTGGTTTTGCTGACTGTATAGTGTTTCTCCATCTTTGGCTGCAGAGAATATAATCAATCTGATTTCGGTGTCGACCATCTGGTGATGTCCATGTGTAGAGTCTTCTCTTGTGTTGTTGGAAGAGGGTGTTTGCTCTGACCAGAATGTTCTCTTGGCAGAACTCTAATAGCCTTTGCCCTGCTTCATTCTGTATTCCAAGGCCAAATTTGCCTGTTACTCCAGGTGTTTCTTGACTTCTTACTTTTGCATTCCAGTCCCCTATAATGAAAAGGACATCTTTTTTGGGTATTAGTTCTAGAAAGTCTTGTAGGTCTTCATAGAATTGTTCAACTTCAGCTTCTTTAGCATTGCTGGTTGGGGCATAGACTTGGATTACTGTGGTATTAATTGGTTTGCCTTGGAAACAACAGAGATCATTCTGTTGTTTTTGAGATTGCATCCAAGTACTGCATTTCGGACTCTTTTGTTGACTATGATGGCTACTCCGTTTCTTCTAAGGGATTCCTGCTCACAGTATTAGAAATAATCTGAGTTCTCTGATTCCTCTATTTAAAGATGTTTGTCTAGAGAGATGAATCACATTTTATTAGTTTACTGACAGAAACTTCACCTCACCAAGACTATGCCCATATCTAAGTATATGTCCTTTACTTCTGGAAGTTATATATTTTCTCAGTTCCTTTTTCATCTTATAATAACATTGTTCTAAAATGGAATAACATTTCCTTAACAAGATCATAATATGTGAATTGTCGAACTAAGATAATTTATGCTGCTGCTAAAGTTTATTACCTTATGATTAATCTTGGGTTAATTATTGCAAAAATTGGACTTGTCTAATTTTTTGAGACTGGCCACATAACAGGGTCTGAGACCATAACTCTATCCAGAGGAAACAAAGTGTGAAGAGACTCAAAGACACATACTCAAGGTCCCTGAATGAATCAATATACTTGAGTCAGATAAAAATAAGTTCAAACTTTTGAACATGAACTTTCACAAATATAAAGCATGAAATTCCCAGGTGTTACTGTCATAGGTCTGAAGATCTGAAAAATTATGAAAAAAGAAATGGATGTGAACATACCTAGAAAAATGTAGAAAATGTCATTAGTCAGCAGTCACACTTCTCTCATTATATTTAGCAGAGGCATAGCCTCACAAACGACCTGGAAACACACATAACTTCTATCTGCATCATACTCATTGTGTTGAATTGTCGAACTAAGATAATTTATGCTGCTGCTAAAGTTTATTACCTTATGATTAATCTTGGGTTAATTATTGCAAAAATTGGACTTGTCTAATTTTTTGAGACTGGCCACATAACAGGGTCTGAGACCATAACTCTATCCAGAGGAAACAAAGTGTGAAGAGACTCAAAGACACATACTCAAGGTCCCTGAATGAATCAATATACTTGAGTCAGATAAAAATAAGTTCAAACTTTTGAACATGAACTTTCACAAATATAAAGCATGAAATTCCCAGGTGTTACTGTCATAGGTCTGAAGATCTGAAAAATTATGAAAAAAGAAATGGATGTGAACATACCTAGAAAAATGTAGAAAATGTCATTAGTCAGCAGTCACACTTCTCTCATTATATTTAGCAGAGGCATAGCCTCACAAACGACCTGGAAACACACATAACTTCTATCTGCATCATACTCATTGTGTAATATAATAAATAATTTCTCTAAATGACCTCTAAGACCTTTTCAGGAATTTAGAACATGTGTCTTTTAAAGTACTTTGCAGTTTTTCATTAAAGCTCATAACAAACAAAAATTTTTAGACACTGAATTGTTAAAAATTTAAAACCAAAAACTTTTGAACTCAAACTTACACAGGAAGAATTAAAATAATATTTTCTTATAATTTAAATCATTTTTATGTAATTGAGCCCAAGTCAAGATAAACCATAGAAAGCTTAGCCAAAATCTCTGGACCCTGAGAACCTGGGATAATAACTTTGGTACAAAATGTCAAAGCACAGAGTGTAGATGTGAGCCCAGTGTTAGACTGGGTGGGTGTGAGGTGGAAATTCCATCAAGTATGTGAAAATATAGACTCAGAGCTCAAGAGAGATGTTAGGGCAAGATATCTAAAATTGAGCTTTGAAACCACAGTATAGCTACAGTTAATATTGATGACATATTGGAAAAAGAACAACCTGAGAGTGATAACTGAGGATAACATAAAATAAGAAAGTGAACAGAAGTGGACAAGCCACCCAGAAAGACAGAAAAGCACTGAGAAGTAGGAGGAAAACCACAGCATAATCCTTCAGAGCCAAGAAAGAGGGCAGAGATTCAAGGACCGTGGAGAAAAGGTCCACTATTCACAAAATCTGGCGGGTAAGTTCCGCAGTGTGTGTGAGAATGCAGATCTTCCACTAACAAACAAGATGAGTCACTCCAGTCCTCTCTCCCTGAAACACAAAAATAGTAATTCATTTTCCTTCAAAAACAAGAGTGTATAACAAGTTTTTCTAATTTAGGCAAATATGTGTGAACACTTGCACGTCTCTATTATCCAAGCTCTACCTGGGAACACCTTAAAAATTGTTTTCTCTCTTTTGTTTTCTTTATAGAGAAGACTTCAATTAGAAAATACAAAATTGAAATTAGAATTTAGAGTCCTGTAAGAACTAGGTAGCTAGAGTTACTCAGATTGAAAAATAAGTGCTTTGTCTTGGGAACAGACCTAATGAATTTATATGCATTTATATACTGTATATAAATATTTAAAAGACTCCAGATTCATTTATGACTCGTAAATAATAAAAGAAATCTAATAATTAACAAATGTGAAAAGAGCCAGAGATAATATGCAAAAAACTTTGGCGGTGGCTGGGAAAGAGATGAGACACAGACTTTTAAAAGCAAAACCCCAAAGGCTTCTCTCCACAGTTTGGTGGTACAGAGCAGTGGTTAGCAACCGTGAATAAAATGAGATCCTTGAGTTTAGCCCAGCTACCTGTAGACGTTTACAGAGCATTACTTAAATAGACAGCTGGCACTTATACTACCTAGCAGCTGTTTATTCTCACACTCATTTTCCAATGGCCAGGCCACCAACCTATCTAAACCATGCTCACTCACAATGATTCTCAAGGCAATTCCACAGCAGAGAGCTGGAAATGAGGGTCTCGGTTGAGTAGCATTTCCACTGGCTTGACAAATGCCCCTTAGCATCTATCTGCACACCATCTGGTAACATCTGCAGATGCTGAACTATGTCAGAATCTGACAAAGCTTCAGATGTACACAGGTGCTTTTCTCTCTTTTTAATTCTGGGAGGAGGGGAGATGTGATGGGTTGCCACAAATATCACTGTGAGACTCCAGATATTTCCCAAATAGAGAAGAAATAAACTTTACGAGAGAACGGATTTGTAAAGCCATTGTGCTTGTTAAAAAGACATACAGAGAACAATGAGGGAAAAATAACAAACCAGCGCTGTTTATTTTCAAATCTTTCTGAGGGATTAAGACAGTTAAAAGGAAGCACCCTCACATCCTTAACTACAAAATCATATATGCCATATCTAGGTTTCATGACTCCTCACGTGATTCCCATCACACTGAGAATTCTGGTTGTCTGACTTTCCTTCAAGCTAGCCACACTGAAGCCTGGCTGTGCTGTGGTTCTCAGCCTGTGGGAATGCAAGAAGCTGATACGTGTAACAGGGCTCCTGACCAGCAGAAGACAGGCACTTTTCCGAATTCTGCCTTACCGTAACATCCCTGTGTGTGATCCTTAACAAATTCCGTCAGCGTGAATACTAAATGGCATGCTATTATTTTAGAACACCAATATCATAGTTGAACTTCACGCAGTGTGGTGCCACAACATTGAGAGGAAAAAGCAAAACTATATGAAACTCCCACAGAGTAAATTGTGGAATATCAGCACAGTATAATTTAAAGGCAGATATTGAGTATGGTCTCCCCAACAGTCAGCCGTCTCAAACTGTTTCGCATTAACAGCACCTACAATGTGTCTAAGCACTGCCCATACATAGATGAGGAAATGTGGGCACTGAGGGTTTACATAGCTTGCCTGCGTGCTCAGTCATCCATTCATGTCTGATGCTTTGTAACCTATGGTCTGTAGCCACTCCAGGCAAAAATACTGGAGTGGGTTTCCATTTCCTCCTCCAGGTGATCTTCCCAACCCAGGGACTGAATCTACATCTCCTGCATTGGCAGGCAGATTCTTTACCATTGAGACACCTGAGAAACCTCTTACATAGCTTACCTAGTGTTAAAAAGATACCCAGAGGCCAAGTCAGGGTTTGAATCCAGACAATGTGACTCCAGAGCCTGTATTTTTTTTTTTAACCACCATCCTCTTCTTATTCAAAATAATAGTACTGGGATGACTAATAAGAAATGTCTTCTCACTGTACACAGTAAGGAGCTAGAACAATACAGAAAAATAAGAGCAAAGAGAAACAACTTTTTACCAAGAAGACAATTAACAGGGATTTTGTGCAGATAAGAATAAGAAATACTAGGAGATAAAGCAAAAAACACTTTAGCTAAAGAGAAGATATATCTCCAAAAACATATAATTGTCAATACGTGATAGGCTCTTCCAGGTTCTACTACCTGCTATCACAGCACACTGTAATTATCTATTTTCACATAAGGCTCCCATTCACCCTCCCATCTGCAGAGCTGAGACAAGCACACATCAGATATTCAAACAGTATTGAATGCCTGGTTGGCTGAATGAATGAATGAATGCTTGCGACACAGTAACATTTATGTATGATAATCACTGAGATTTTCAGAGAAAGAGAGAACCACAGAGGGATAAAGCAGTAAAATATCTCAAAGAAGTAGATCTTCACCTGGATCATGTACAATGAAAGGAATTTTACCTTTAGATATCAAGTATGGCAAAACCAATACAGTTTGTAAAGTAAAAAAAAAAAGAAAAAGAACTGATTGAAAGATGACAAGCTGTCAGTTTTAATGGCATGTCATTTTTTCTCACCTAAAACCTTGCTAATTAAAAGGGCAATATTGTTTTCTTATAGGCACTGAGTTGAACAACCCTAGGAATGAAAAGCTATGAATAAAAGATATAGTAAAGTTTGGTAAACTATAAGAAAGAAAGGTGCCAATTAAAAAGCACATTAAAAAATTAAATGATCTGTGTTTCAAGAATTGTCTCCTCTCACATAACTGCCTGTCTACTTTTCTGTTATGTGGTAGGAATACTGCACTATTCCCACAGCCTTCTAATTTAGATTTCTACCGCTCCCTAATTTTAATGGCTATCTAAAGAGTTTCATGGTCCTCTGATTATTGCTCTAAAAAAATGCATTCTCATAAAGAGTACACGGTGATGCTGCTTTAGCACCAATATACATTTTTATAGTTACTCTTACCAAGGGATATTGAGATTATAACAAAATGCAATTTATTCCAACCTGAGAAGCAAACTCAGAACAAGCCACTACTCTTCTGTATTTCTAATACATCATTTTCCTCATTAGATTTTGCTGGCACAATCTTCCCATCCATATGCATTCTTCAAATATAAGTTTATATTCAACTGATTGCTTGTGGCAATCAACTTCTTAAAAGCTATTCTTAAGCTGGATGCTTAGGTTTATAAATACAGCACAATATCTGGGGGGAATTGAACTGTAATAATAATTAGGTGCAGACCTGGGGTTAGAAAATAAAAGAACCAAACTGGAAGGGGTAAGGAAGAAAGTGCAGGCCCTTTGCATTATTAGCATAGGTGTAATGATCATTTTCAGTACCAAAATTTGGAGTGTCTTAAGCACCATCAGTTATTTTATTCCATGATTTTCACCTTTCAAAAGACTTTGGAACTGTAACATTGAGGTAAACTATAGCACAATTTTTAAACTTTATGTATCATGAACACCACCAGAATGTTGATGAAGCATAGAGATTCCTTCTGCATTAGTTTCCTAATGCTGCTGTAACAAATTATCACAGACTTAATGACTTAAAACATCAGATGTTTTATTACAGTTTTGTAGGTCAGAAGCCCTGTATGGGTCTAACTAGACTAAAATTAATTTGTGCTGATTGTAGGAGATAATCTGTTTCCTCTCCATTTGGATAGTTGGCAGGTTTCAGTTCCTTGCAGTTTTAGGACCACAATTCCCTTTCTTTGCTGCCTGAAGCTGAGGATCTTTCCCATGACTTTCTTTCATTCATGGTTGCCTTTCTCCACTTTCAATGACAGCAACAGTAGGTCCAGTCCTCAGTTTGCACCTGTCTAACCCAATGTTCTTCCTTCCCCTTCCACTTTTAAGAACTTGTATGATTAGACTGGACCCATGTGGATAACCTGGGACAATCTTCCCATTTCAAGGTCCTTAACCATAACCATATATTGCAAAGTTCCTTTTGTTTCATAAGGTAACAACTTCACAAGTATGAAAAATTAGGATAGGGACATTTTGGGGGGCCATTATTCTGCTCACCATGCCTCTTCAGTATAATTTTTCTTCTATAAAATAAAAATAGGATTTTAATAGGGAATCAATTACATCTAAATATAGCTCATAAAGAGTTTTAAAACAAATTTTTGACATGGTTACATATGTGCTTCTTCACTGAGGAAATAAATAACAGGATCAAATTTTGAGTCCACTAACTAGCATATTTTTCAAAGTGTTAAGCAGAAATGATACTGTGAATATTGGCAAAAACTGGAAATGTGATATAAAAATATGTGTGAGTTCTATAGATATCAATGCCTATAGGGACATTTTGGGGGGCCATTATTCTGCTCACCATGCCTCTTCAGTATAATTTTTCTTCTATAAAATAAAAATAGGATTTTAAAAGGGAATCAATTACATCTAAATATAGCTCATAAAGAGTTTTAAAACAAATTTTTGACATGGTTACATATGTGCTTCTTCACTGAGGAAATAAATAACAGGATCAAATTTTGAGTCCACTAACTAGCATATTTTTCAAAGTGTTAAGCAGAAATGATACTGTGAATATTGGCAAAAACTGGAAATGTGATATAAAAATATGTGTGATTTCTATAGATATCAATGCCACAATATTGCCAGTTCTATCGTGGTTTGTTGCTTATTTTATAATGAAAAGAAATGCTAAGTTTCAGTTTTAGATTAGTAAAAAATAAATATGTACACTCCTCAAATCTACAGAAACACTGGACCTTAACCCCTGAATTCCTAATACAAGGATGCTTAATTGTATACTTTAGGTCACTTCCATGACAGAGATTTCCAGTAGCACCAATGAAGACAGAGAATGTCAGAATGGATCAAAAAACAAGACTCAACTGTATGTTGTCTATAAGAAACTTACTTTAGATATTAAGACACGTATAGATTAAACCTAAATGGATGGAGAAATACACCATGATAACACTAATTAAAGAAAAGCAAGAGGAGATATATTCATTCAGACAAAGCAAACTTGGAAGCAAAGAAAGTTATCACAGATATAGAAAAGCATCATTTATGATAAAAAGTTTAATTCTGTAAGAAGACATAGAAATTTTGACATGTACATGCCTAACAACAGAGCATCAAGGTACATGAAGCAAAGACTTAGAACTGCAAGGAGATATAGATAAACCCACTATCAAACTGGAAACTTCAATACCTCTCTATTGAAAATAGATCCAGAAGGCAAAAAGTAAGTAAGGGCATCAGTTCAGTTCAGTCACTTAGCTGTGTCCAACTCTTTGAGACCCAATGGACTGCAGGACACCAGGCCTCCATGTCCGTTCACCACCTCCCAGAGTTTACACGAACTCATGTCCATTGAGCTGATGATGCCATCCAACCATCTCATCCTCTCTTGTCCCCTTCTCCTCCTGCGTTCAATGTTTCCCAGCATCGGGGTCTTTTCAAATGAGTCAGTGCTTCACATCAGGTGGCCAAAGTATTGGAGTTTCAACTTCAACATCAGTCCTTCCAGTGAATATTCAGGACTGATTTCCTTTAGGATTGACTGGTTGGATCTCCTTGTAGTTCAAGGGATTCTCAAGAGTCTTCTCTAACACCACAGTTCAAAAGCATCAATTCTTAAATGCTCAGCTTGCTTAATAGTCCAACTATCACAGCCATACATGACTACTGGAAAAAAAATAGTAGTATATAAAGTAGTATAGCTTTAATTAGAGAGACTTTTGTTGGCAAAGTAATGTTTCTGCTTTTTAATATGCTGTCTAGGTTGGTCATAGCTTTTCTTCCAAGGAACAAGCATCTTTTAATTTCACAGCTGCAGTCACCATCTGCAGTGATTTTGGAGCCCCCCAAAATAAAGTCTGTCACTGTTTCCACTGTTTCCCCATCTATTTGCCATGAAGTGATGGAACCAGATGCCATGATCTTAGTTTTCTGAACATTGAGTTTTAAGCCTACTTTTTCACTCTCCTCTTACTTTCATCAAGAGGCTCTTTAGTTCTTCTTTGCTTTCTGCTTTAAGGGTGGTGTCATCTACATATCTGAGGTTATTGATATTTCTCCCAGCAATCTTGATTCATGATTGTGCTTCATCCAGCCCAGCATTTCTCATGATGTACTCTGCATATAAGTTATAACCAGGGTGACAATATACAGCCTTGACATACTCCTTTTCCAATTTGGAACCAGTCTGTTGTTCCATGTAAAGCATGTTCCATGTCCAGTTTGTTCCATGCTGCTTCTTGACCTACATTCAGGCAGGTCAGATGGTCTGGTATTCCCATCTCTTGAAGAATTCTCCACAGTCCGCTGTGATCCACACAATCAAAGGCTTTGGCATAGTCAATAAAGAAGATATAGATGTTTTTCTGGAACTCTCTTGCTTTTTTGCTGACCCAACAAATGTTGGCAATTTGATCTCTGGTTCCTCTGCCTTTTCTAAAAGCAGCTTGAACATCTAAAAGCTCATGGTTCATGTACTGTTGAAGCCTGGCTTGGAGAACTTTGAGCATTACTTTACTAGTGTGTGAGAAAAGTGTGAGAAGAGTGCAATTGTGCAGTAGTTTGAACATTCTTTGACATTGCTTTTCTTTGGGATTGGAAGGAAAACTAACCTTTTCCAGTCCTGTGGCCACTGCTGAGTTTTCCAAATTTGCTGGCGTATTGACTGCAGTACTTTCAGAGCATTATCTTTCAGGATTTGATATATCTCAAATGGAATTCCGTCACCTCCACTGGCTTTGTTCCTAGTGATGCTTCCTAAGGCCCACTTGACTTCACATTCCAGGATGTCTGGCTCTTGATGAGTGATCACATCATCGTGATTATCTGGGTTGTGAAGATCTTTTTTGTACAGTTCTTACATGTATTCTTGTCACCTCCTCTTAATATCTTCTGCTTCTGTTGGGTCCATACCATTTCTGTCCTTTATTGAGCCCATGTGTGCATGAAATGTTCCCTTTGTATCTCTAATTTTCTTGAAGAGATCTCTAGTCTTTCCCATTCTATTGTTTTCCTCTATTTTTTTTTCTTTTTTTGCATTGATTGCTAAGGAATGCTTTCTTATCTCTCCTTGCTATTCTTTGGAATTCTGTATTCAAATGGGTTATCTTTCCTTTTCTCCTTTGCCTTTCACTTCTCTTTTTTTTTTCATAGCTGTTTGTAAGTCTTCCTCAGACAACCATTTTGCCTTTTTGCATTTCTCTTTCTTGGGCATGGTCTTGATTCCTGCCTCCTGTACAATGTCTCGAGCCTCCATCCATAGTTCTTCAGGCATTCTGTCTATCAGATCGAATCCTTTGAATCTATTTCACTTCCACTATATAATCATAAGGTATTTGGTTTAGGTCATACCTGAATAGTCTAGTGGCTTTCCCTACTTTCTTCAATTTCAGTCTGAATTTGGCAATAAGGAGTTCATGATCTGAGCCACAGTCAGCTCCCGGCCTTGTTTTTGCTGACTGTATAGAGCTTCTCTATCTTTGGCTGCAAAGAATATAATTAATCTGATTTTGGTATTGACCATCTGGTGATGTCCATGTGTAGAGTCTTCTCCTGTGTTGTTTTCTTGGAAGTGGGTGCTTGCTATGACCAGTGTGTTCTCTTAGCAAAACTCTGTCAGCCTTTGTCCTACTTCATTCTGTACTCCAAGGCCAAATATGCCTGTAACTCCAGGTATTTCTTGACTTCCTACTTTTGCATGCCAGTCCCCTATAATGAAAAGGACATCTTTCTTGGGTATTAGTTCTAAAAGGTCTTGTATGTAGCTCTCAGAACCATTCAACTTCAACTTCTTCAGCATTATGGGCTGGAGCATAGTCTTGGATTACCATGATCGTGAATGGTTTGCCTTGGAAATGAACAGAGATCATTCTGTTGTTTTTGAGATGGCATCCAAGTACTGCATTTTGGACTCTTTTGTTGACTATGATGGGTACTCCCTTTCTTCTAAGGGATTCTTGCCCACAATGGTAGATATAAAGGTTATCTGAGTTAAATTCACCCATTCCAGTCTATTTCAGTTCACAGGTTCCTAAAATGTCAATGTTCACTCTTGCCGTCTCTTGTTTGACCACTTCCAATTTGCCTTGATTCATGGACCTAACATTCCAGGTTCCTATGCAATATTGCTCTTTACAGCATCAGGCTTTACTTCCAGCACCAGTCACATTCAAAACTGTGTATTGTTTTTGCTTTGGTTCCATCCCTTCATTCTATCTGGAGTTAATTCTCCACTGATCTCCAGTAGTATATTGCTGACCTAGAGAGTTCATCTTTCAGTTTCCTATCTTTTTGCCTTTTCATGCTGTTCATGAGATTCTCGAGGCAAGAATACGGAAGTGGTTTGCCATTCCTTTCTCCAGTAGGTCACATTTTGTAAAAAGTCTCCACCATGACCCATCTGTCTTGGGTGGCCCTACACGGCATGTCTCATAGTTTCATTGAGTTAGAAAAGGCTGTGGTCCATATGATTAGATTGGTTATTTTTCTGTGATTGTGGTTTTCATTCTATCTGTCCTCTGATGGAGATGTAAAACAGGCTTAAGGAAGCTTCTTGATAGGGAGACTAACTGAGAGGGAAACTGGGTCTTGTTCTGATGGGCAGGGCCATCCTTAGTTTAGTTCAGTTCAGTCACTCACTCGTGTCTGACTTTTTGCAGCCCTATGAATCGCAGCACACCAGGCCTCCCTGTCCATCACCAACTCTCGAAGTTCACTCAGACTCATGTCCATAGAGTCCATGATGCCATCCAGCCATCCCATCCTCTGTTGTCCCTTCTCCTCCTGCCCCCAATCCCTCCCAGCATCAAAGTCTTTTCCAATGAGTCAACTCTTCGCATGAGGTGGCCAAAGTACTGGAGTTTCAGCTTTAGCATCATTCCTTCCAAAGAAATCCCAGGGCTGATCTCCTTCAGAATGGACTGGTTGGATCTCCTTGTAGTCCAAGGGACTCTCAAAAGTCTTCTCCAATACCACACTTCAAAAGCATCAATTTTTCAGCGCTCAGCCTTCTTCACAGTCCAAATCTCACATCCATACATGACCACAGGGAAAACCATAGCCTTGACTAGACGGACCTTAGTTGGCAATGTAATGTCTCTGCTTTTGAATATGCTACCTAGGTTGGTCATAACTTTTCTTCCAAGGAGTAAGCGTCTTCTAATTTCATGGCTGCAGTCACCATCTGCAGTGATTTTGGAGCCCCCAAAAAATAAAGTCTGATGCTGTTTCCACTGTTTCCCCATCTATTTCCCATGAAGTGATGGGACCAGATGCCAAGATCTTCATTTTCTGAATGTTGAGCTTTAAGCCAACTTTTTCTCTCTCCTCTTGCATTTTCATCAAGAGGCTTTTAGTTCCTCTTCCCTTTATGCCATAAGGGTGGTGTTATCTGCATATCTGAGGTTATTGATATTTCTCTTGGCAATCTTGATTCCAGCTTGTGTTTCTTCCAGTCCAGCATTTCTCATGATGTACTCTGCATAGAAGTTAAATAAGTAGGGTGATAATATACAGCCTTGACGTACTCCTCTTCCTATTTGGAACCAGTCTGTTGTTCCACATCCAGTTCTAACTGTTGCTTCCTAACCTGCATACACATTTCTCAAGAGGCAGATCAGGTGGTCTGGTATTCCCATCTCTCTCAGAATCTTCCACAGTTTATTGTGATCCACACATTCAAAGGTCATCCTCAATAAATCTTTAATCCAATTTTGTATTTAAGGGTGGCGCTGTATTTGTTCCCTGTTATTTGACCTGAGGCCAAACTATGCTGGAGGTAATGAAGATAATGATGATGATCACCTTCAAAATGTCCCATGGCAGCATTGCTATTCAATGCCCCCAACCCTGCAGCAGGCCACCACCAACCCACAGCTCCACCAGAGACTCCTGGATACTCATGGGCAAGTAAGTCTGGGTCAGTCTCTTGTGGGGTCACTGCTCCTTTCGACTGGATCCTGGTGCACACAAGTTTCTGTTTGTGCCCTCCAAGAGTCTGTATTCCCAGTCCTGTGTAAGTTCTTGAGGCTTTATGGTGAGTTAATGGCAACCTCCTCTAAGAGGTTTTATGCCATATCCAGGTCTACTGCATCCAGAGCCCCCGCCCCTGCATCAGTCCACTGCTGACCTTTACCTCTTCAGGAGACACCCAGACACAGTGCTGTCTCAGTCTCTGGGGTCTCTTGGTCCTGACGTGCACAAGATATGTTTGAGCCCTCTGAGCATCTCTGGCGGGTATGGGGGTTGATTTCAAATGCTATTTCACACACACACACACACACACACACACACACACACACACCATCTTTCTGGAGCTTCTCCTTTGCCTTTGGACGTTGGGTATCGCGCAGTTGCTCCAGCACCATGCAGCCGCCACTCCAGCTGTGCAGCCACTGCTCCAGTGGCACAGAGTAAGGGCACGGTTGAACTCAAAAGCAACAACAATTTCAACTGAATATAATGGACATCCATAGAGTACTTCATTCATTAACAGAAGAAAATACATTCTTGTCAAGCTCACATGAAACATTCACCAAGTTAAGCCACATTTTGGGCCATGAAACAAAAACAAAGAAATCATACAACCACTGATCTCAGACCAAAAAGAAATTAAACTATATAATATAACCAGTAGCTATCTATAACACTTATATACTGGAAAATCACAAAATACATATAGATTAAACAAATATAAATAGCATTTGAATCAAAGTATCTTAATGATTACATTGGACCTGTCCACAAATCCAGGATAATTTCCAAATCTCAAGATTCTTAGCTTTAGTACATCTTCAAAGTCAACTGTGTAATGTAAGGTTAAATATTTACAAGTCTGAAGTGAAAATCAGAACATGGGTGTCTTTGGAAAGCCATCATTATGCTTACCACAATCAGCAATGGGTAATTATAATTTAAAATAACAATAGCATTTACAATAGCACCAAGATAATTAAAGTTGGGTATAAGTTTAACAAAATATTATAAGAACTATTTCTATAACAGTAAATATATAAATGGAAAGACATTCAATGTTTATGATTTGAAGACCCAGTCTTAAAAGACGGCAGTCCAGTCTAACTTGGTCTGTATATTTAAAATACAAAATCCCAGCAAGCTATTTTGTAGAAATCAACAAACTGATTTTAAACTTTATATGGAAAAGCTAAAGACTAGAAAAGCCAACACAATACTTAAGAGGAAGAACAAACCTAGAAACAAAACTCACACTATCAAATTTTAAGGCTTACATAAGTTTGCTGCAATTAAGATAGTATGATCTTGGCCACAGAATAGGCACAGTTCAATGGAGCAGAACAGAGAATCCTGAAATAGATCCACACAAACATAGTCAAGTGATTTTTTTTTTTACAAAGAAGTGAAGAATTCAAGGGAAAAATAGTAAAAGATGGTGCTAAAACAACTGATCATTCACAAGCCAAAAAATGAATCCAGACACTGACCTTTCACAAAAATGAGCTCTGAATGTATCAAGTACCTAAATGTAAAGTTCAAAGCTATCAATTTTCTTGAAGAAAACATAACTTAAAAATCTACATGACCTTGGGTTTGATGATGAGAAATTAAATGAAATACCATTAGCATGATCCACGAAAAAAATGTTTCATATCTTACAGTTTCACATCCTCAGATTCAACCAACTAAAGATTGGTTCAGTTTTCAGATACAAAGTCTAGACTGTATATTTACTGAAGAATAAAATAGGTGTATGAGTAGACATATGCAGCTCAAACCCATGTTGTCCGAGGGTCAGCTGTACATTATCATCCAAATTTTAGAACATTCTGGAAAAGAAAAACTACAGAGACAGTAAACTGAACAGCATTTGCCAGGTGTTTGGTGGTGGTGGGAGGAGGGGGTTGAGCAACTAAAGCATAGAGGATTTTTTAGAGTGGTAAAATTATTTTTTGAGTGGTATGATACTATAGTGTATAATATGAGACACTGAGCATCTGTCAAAATCCAAAGAACTTTACAGCGCAAAGAGTGAATTTTATTCAATTTTTTAGAAAATTCATTTAGAAGATCAAGATGGAGACACTTCAATGAAGGGGCTGGAAAAAATAAAGCGCTGACCTAAGTAGCTTCAGAAAGAAGCAAGGCAAAAGAACTGTGGTTGACATTGTACTCCAGTTGATACAGTTATTTCCTGTGGAGATACAGCTTAACAATTCCAAAATGACTGTTGTAATATTATACTGAGACTGAACAATAAATAAATGGATGCCAGATGCGTGATAGAGTGGGTGGTTACAAATGAGCAAAAAGGGGAAGCTGAAATGTTCTATATGGTAATGAATTAGAATAGGAGACATCACTATAAACTGATGTTCAGCTTAATATAAATAAAGATGGTTCCATATAGAAATAGCTTTCTTGTTCTGTTAGCTGAAAGAGGCTAAAAGCAATGAGAGTCCAACAACAAGGAACAAACAGCACCCAAATTTTGGTTTATAATACCATTCTCCAATAATAAGACCCAAAGTTCCTTACAGAAAAGTTGGTTGTATATTTCCCGCCTAAATCTTACATGATGAGCTTAGAGCATCTTGAAGTGTCAGAAAGTAAGGAAGCGCTCAAAGAAAAACAATGATGGGAGTGTATCAGATGGATGCTAAAAGAGCTGAAAGAGCTCCTAATGGCCAAAGCTGGAACAATTTGAGCAAAAAATTAAAGTATTCGATTATAACCCAAAATATTTTAAAAATGTTCATGAATTCAAACTGATGTAAATTAATGGCATGAGACAGAAAAAGAAAAAAAGAAAGAAATTCTGTACAGAAGAATTCCAAATAATATATATAGATATTCCACTTGAAGGAGATGAAGAATAACTCCCTATATTTTAAGTATGCGCCGCACACAGTGATCTTTTTCCAAAGAGTATAATATGAAAAGAGAGAAAGGGAGTGACTTTACAGTAGAAAAACCTGACAAACATTACTGCAAGTTGTGATTGTCAAGGTTAACATCAACAATGTTAAGAAAAGGCAGGGGAACCAGCAAATTGCCAACATCCATTGGATCATCAAAAAAGCAAGAGAGTTCCAGAAAAACATCTATTTCTGCTTTATTAACTATGCCAAAGTCTTTGACTGTGTGTATCACAATAAACTGTGGAAAATTCAAGTGATGGGAATACCAGACCACCTTACCTGCCTCCAAAGTTCCCTGGTGGCGCAGCTGGTAAAGAATCTGCCTGCAATGAGGGAGACCTGGATTCATCTCCTGAGTTGAGAAGGGTAAGGCTACCCACTCCAATGTTTTGGCCTTGAGAATTCCATGGACTACAGTCCATGGGTCACAATGAGTCAGACATGACTGAAAGACTTTCACTTTCACTTTACCTGTCTTCTGAAAAATTTGTATGCAGGTCAAGAAGTAGCACTTAGAACTGGACATAGAGCAACAGACTGGTTCCAAATCGGGAAAGGAGTATGTCAAGCTGTATATTGTCACCCTGCTTATTTAACTTATATGCATCATGTGAAATGCAGAGCTGAATGAAACACAAGCTGGAATCAAGACTGCCAAGAGAAATATCAATAACATCAGATACTCAGATGACATCACCCTTACGGCACAAAGTAAAGAAGAACTAAAGAACCTCTTGATGAAAGTGAAAGAGAAGAGTGAAAAAGTTGGCTTAAAACTCAACATTCAAAAAACTAAGATCATGGCATCCGGTCCCATCACTTCATGGGAAATAGATGGAGAAACAATGGAAACAGTGACAGATTTTACTTTTGGGGGCTCCAAAATCACTGCAGATGGCGACTGCAGCCATGAAATTAAAAGATGCTTGCTCCTTGGAAGAAAAGCTATGACCAACCTAGAGAGCATACTAAAAAACAGAGACGTTACTTTGCCAACAAATGTTCGTCTAGTCAAGGCTACAGTTTTTCTAGTAGTCATGTATGGATATGAGAGTTGGACTATAAAGAAAGCTGAGAAATGAAGAATTGATGCTTTTGAACTGTGGTGTTGGAGAAGACTCTTGAGAATCCTTTTAGACTGCAAGGAGATCCAGCCAGTCAGTCCTAAAGGAAATCAGTCCTGAATATTCAATGGACAGACTGATGCTGAAGCTAAAACTTCAATACTTTGGCTACCTGATGCAAAGAACTGACTCATTGGGTAAGACCCTGATTCTGGGAAGGACTGAAGGAAGGAGAAGGGGATAGCAGAGTATGAGATAGTTGGATGGCATACTAACTCAATGGACATGAGTTTGAGAAAGCTCCAGGAGTTGGTGAATGACAGGGAAGCCTGGCGTGGTGCAGTCCATGGGGTCGCAAATAGTCTGATACAACTGAGCATCCGAACTCAACATCAACAATGCTAAGTTTTATTGATGTGATATATGAGAATGGTACTTTATATCTTTTTTTTTTTTTTTCACAAAAATATATTACCCCTGCCTAACTGGAAGAAAAACATCAGACAAATCTCAATTGTGGGACATTCTACAAAAGACCTTAACTCCTTGAACTCTTCAGATGAGCAGAACAGAGGAAATTCTGAATAATTGTCATAGTGAAGAGGGATTAAGGATTCTTGATTACAAAGTGTAACATGTTATCATGGGTGGGATCCTGAAGCAGGAAAGTAACAGTAAGGGAAAACAGAATAAAGGTGACTAAAGCATGGATTTTAGTTACCAAACTTTCTATATTATCTTCACAATAATTCTATAATGTTAAAATTGGTCTAAAATTTAATTTTTTAAAATTCTGTGACAGTCCAATAATTACAAATTTCAATGACTATACATCACAGGTTTTCTTACTATAAAAATATCATTCAGTGGGGGATACTACTGGTTCAGTTCACCTAAGTCTAGTGGATTTATTAGAGCACAGAATTTATATCATGATGAGCCATGGTGGATCTTGCCCTCTTTCTCTCAGACATTGGATTTAGTTTGAATTCTCTTTCAAACAATGTTCAGGGTATCTGTAACTGCCTCTAGTTTACAAAGTCTAGAAGACTCCTAGTCATCTAGAAGACTTGGAGGGAGACACAGGAAGCCTGGGCCTGAGAGAGAATTCAAAATATTTCTCTCCTTGACTTGATTTTCCTCAGATGCACATTTCTTCATTACCCGAATGATAAAACACAGAAGGATGGAACTGGGTATAAGACTCAAAAGAAGAAAAAAAAAATTTAAACCCTGCCTTGGAGCAGCCTATTCTGAGGGACTGAGTATTCAAGGCTCTTCTAAGTATAGACAAACTCCTAAATTAGAATCCTACACTGCAGGATGGAACCAATACTCCACCTAGAAATAAAATACTTTGTTTGGGTTTGATATGTCCTGGTCTTGTCTTTACTTCTTCTAGAACTTCTTTGGGTCATTAAAGGAAAATCCAACTTGCTCACAGTCCTTGGTCCCAACCAAGCATCCCCTATAAAATGGCCAATAGAACTTCCTGCAATACCTGATTGCAGTAAACATTAAGTTCTCCATTCTCTTTATGTCCAAATCTCTTCAAACTACTGCCTGCCAACAAGGACCTACTATATAGCACAGGAAACTCTGCTCAATACTATGTAACAATCTACATGGGGAAATAATTGGAGAAAAATAGATATATGTATAGAAATGATATATGCATGTGTATAACTGAATCTCTTTGCTGTCCACCTGAAACTATCACAACATTGTTAATCAACTATGCTCCAATATAAAATTAAAAGTTTTTTAAAAAGTAACTAGTGCCTAAGTGTACTTTTCTGCCTCCTCTGTGCCTACTTTCTCTTTTCCTTGTGTAACTTTTCTTCTGTCTACTCTCAAAGTGCTGGTATTTAGGAGATTCCTGAACATTGCTATCCTTTTCCAGTCCCCGGGAAATTTCATCCACTCACATCATTTCACCCGAAATGAAAACATTCCCTATTCTCAAACGTATATTTTCTGCACAAATATCTTCCTTAAAGTACAGACGTATACAGTTTCTTCTCTGTTAAATATTTCAGTAGTTTATCCTACACGCAACTTATAAGCAACACTTCAGTTCATATTATCCTTAAACTCCTCTTATTTTAACTCACTTGGTGACATCAGAGTCTGCACAGAAACATGACTATTATTCTTGCCCCT